>JBCJKH010047603.1:0-16231 GCA_039877255.1 Loriculus beryllinus
TGGGCCCTTGAAAAGAAAACAGTCCCCATAGTGAAGTTGACATGATAAATTAGTATGGCCCTGGCAAAGCCCTCACTCTTCATTTGGCAAATACTTATTTATGGACTTTCAATTTGTGGCTTATGTAACAACAGGGTGAGTGACTTTCAACAAAACTCTGCCATGTATTGACCCCATAGAGCCTAATGGGTCCTTCAGAGCAATTAGGATTTATTGTGTTAGCCGCTATTGTGTATAGAGACCATTTAAAAAACATGTGTTATTTACCCAGAAGGCAGTAATGACTGCTTAAATACACAGTCAGATTGTTTCTGAAATGCTTCTGCTCTATACATTGCAAAGAAGTTACTCCAAGTATTTTCCAGCCTTAAAGACTTTGCTCCCCTGGGATTTCCAAGCGGGGTAATTGTACCGCACATACATTTGTATGCTTATAGCTGTAAGTGAATTGCGCTCTCAGGAAAGCTGCCAAATGAGCAACCTTGAAGCATGAAATCTGAGATTTTTTTCTTGACCAAGGGGCCAGTGCTTGCCCCTCTCGTGGTCTGAGCAGCTCAGGCCATTTCCCAGCTCTGAGAGCAGAGCATTTCCCAGGAACCACTCAAGTTTTGCCCTGTCTGATCTGAATGTCCAGCAAAAGTGACCTGAACAGCCATGGCTTCCACCATGGCCCATCTAATTCCCTATGTGCACGTGAGGTGGGACCATCACCACTTCCTTGCAACCTCCTGGGGACTGGCATGCAAAAACACAAGTGTTGGCTTCTGAACACAGGTGCAGATTTGAGAAGCTCAGCCTCTGGCAGGCAGGAGCTCGGCTTCACTGCCTGGCAAAGATTGGTGCTGGCTCACACCAGCTTCGACTCTGAACATGAGTAAAACAAAACCACAACTTACATGCGGGAGCAACCAAATGCCCCTATGAAATAACAACACCAACAGTAATAATACCAACAACAAAGACTAATTACTGCTTGCTTTATCTTCAGACCAGCACTGCTTTGATCAATGCCATCTCTAAATAGGCATTTCCTTTTTCTGCCTCCTTTGCCATGAGGCAGCTTTGGGGTGAAACTACTCAAAGCGGCTCAGGTCTGGCACAGTGCTTTCCCTGCCCTCCCTCAGGTCACAACCTTTGGAAACTTGTTTCTATTTGCTTGTTTTACACCAAAGTTAAATCAATATCTGTTACAGTAGCACTACTTTATCTGCCCCATCCCTGGCAGCGTTGAAGGCCAGGTTGAATGAGGCTCGGAACAACCTGCTCTGGTGTGAGGTGTCCCTGCCCATGGCAGGACGGTTGGAATTTGCTGATCTTAAGGTCCTTTCCAACACTAACTATTCTATGATTCTGTTCTGAACACAGACCAAAGTGGCTCACTAAACCATGCCACCCAAGGCTCTGTCCAATCTGCCCTCAAACACTGCCAGGGATGGAGCATTCACAACCTCCCTGGGCAACCCATTCCAGTGCCTCACCACCCTCACAGTAATGAATTTCTTCCTTATATCCAGTCTAAACTTCCCCTGTTTAAGTTCTAACCTGTTATCCCTTGCCCTGTCACTACAGTCCCTAATGAAGAGTTCATCTCCAGCATCCCTATGGGCCCCCTTCAGATACTGGAAGGCTTCTATGAGGTCTCCATGCAGCCTTCTCTTCTCCAGGCTGAACAGCCCCAACTTTCTCAGCCTGTCTTCATATGGGAGGTGCTTCAGCCCCTGATCATTCTCATGGCCTCCTCTGGACTTGCTCCAACAGCTCCGTGTCCTTCTTATGTTGAGGACACCAGAACTGCACTCAATGCTGCATATTCCTATGTGGCCTTCACTGCTTATAGTGTCTGGTCACCTCCCTGTATTGCCTCAATGTCGTAAGCAGCATCAAAGTAGAGGTGCAGTCTGCATGGCAGAAACTGGCTTCTGAGCTAATACCTAAACTCCTGTTATTGTCAACTGAAAGAAAAGAAAGCAAATAGATAACTTCCTTATATTTTTTATCTCATACAAAGTAGATTGTCAAACATATTGGATGGATTATAATCCAAAGCACGCACTTCTCTCTGTAGGAGCAGTCTGCAGTGAATGCCTTAGATGCAGATGTTTCAAGTTAGACCACATTAATTCTTGTGAAGATGGTTGAAATAGATGCTGCTAAATTGGAGTGCTAGATCTAGGAAGATAACGGGCTGAAAAAACCCCACCAAAGTTGTATTTGTAATAGATGATGCATTTAGGGAACCCCAGGGCTGAAGCTTGTCCCTTCCAATCTCTGAAGTGTCATGGCTGGAATTTGTGCTGCCAAGTGCATGGGATTGAAAAATGCACCCCATTTTGCAAATCTCTCTCCCAACATCTCTCATATTGCAAATATCTCTCCCAACTCCATGCACATTTGATTAAAAGAGCTGACAAGAAGAATCTATACAGAATAAAAAAGGAGTAGATTTTCTGTTCAGCTCCTTCAGTAGTAGCCTTAACAATGGTATGGTATTGAGTTTTGGTCACTGAATATTTTATTATTTTTTTTTTTAGTATTTTTCTACTAAACAAGTCCAGAAATCATCAGCCAAATCCTCAGGAGTTTTGGAAAACAGAATCTATAAGGAAATCTAAAGAATGAGGTGATTCTGTAAACATGAGATGAAAATAAGAATGAGTACTATGACAAGCAGTAGGATTTTTCTAAACTGCGTTTTTCTGATTAAGGGTCTGGCAACTAAACTGTCTCTGAATTCTCAGTGACAATAAATAGGTACTTTCACAAGATGATTCATTCTGTCTGTTTTAGGGTGAACTAAATACCTTACATCTGGAACCCTTCATTCTAACCAACGACAAGACTGAAGGGTGAAACAACAGGAGGGTGCTTTGTGTGTATGGGTTTTTTTTTGGCAGGGCAAACAAATACTGAGGATGGTATAGATCTTCACACTTATTTTCATTGATGGAAGATGGATTATTTTCCGCCTCCTTCAAATAAGAAATATATAAGTGTTAAAGGTCATGCTACATACTTACAGTGATATATATGGTGAATATACAATATGCATCAGTACATGCTAGCAATGGAAATATTGGTACTGGCGCAATCAGACCAAATACTGCTTTTTTCACAACAGAAATAAATATGACAAAACATGTGATGGCATGTAAGAAAGAAGTTGATTTTTCATTTGCTTACACAGACTGGAAACATGTTATAAAGTTCCCCTGTGCCAGAGAAGAATGGACATTACTTCAGTTTTAAGTGCTCTTCTCAGTACATGAGTAATGAGTAACGTGACTCTTAGTATGTAAGAAATCTTTATAGAAATCAGCTGACAAGTCTGATAATGCAAAGACTTCTGTAACCTTCACTTTTTTATTCTGTGAAGAAACTTTCATTACTTGAGTCTAAACTGTCAAGGTCTTCATTGGTGCTAACATTTCCTGGTTTTATCACTAGAATAGAAGTTACGACAAAGCAAGAGTGGAAAAATATAACGGTTGTTCTTGAGTTCATGCTCCTGAGATTTGGGAATGGCCTAAACTGGATTCTCTTCTCCTCCTGATGTTTCTGTCAATCTACATTGTGACTATTACTGGAAACATCTTCATCATTGTGCTGATGGTGGCTAATTGACACCACAGCCCAATGTACTTCTTGGGCAATTTGGCCTGCTTGGAAACCTGCTACAGCTCAAATATCTTGCTGAGGATGTTGCTTAGCTATCTGTGTGGAGACAAAAGTATTTCAGTCAACGGATGCTTTACACAATACTACTTCTTTGGTTGTTTGGCAGCTGTAGATTTCTATCTCCTTGATGTCGTATGATAGGTACGTAGCAGTGTGCAAGCCACTTCACTATCCATCCCATATGAACAGCAAGCTCTGTCTCCAGCTGGGTGCTGCATCTTGGGTAAGGTAAGTGGCTTTCCATCTAATTCTATACTAACATTCCTGATCTCAAGGTTAGATTTCTGCGGGCCTAATGAAATGGTGGAAGTTTGGATACAGAAGGGTAGCTCCACTGTAGGAGGTGTCCCAAGCTGAAGAGGGATAAATAAAAGAAACACAGATATAGAACTAGTTAAAGAGAAAGGAGGCAGTGAACATTCAGGTAAAAACATGTTTGTTAGGTACTTGCTCCCAAGAAAGTCAATATACTGCATGAGGTTTCAGTCACATCTCAAGTCTGCCCACACCTGTTTTAGGGATAAAAGCACCAACACCTGTTCTCAGAAAAAAACCCAACCCTTCAGCTGTTCTTTTTCACCAGCAAATTCAACTTGCAGCTTCCCAGTAGAGCTTTGGAGGCTGTTTTGGGGGAGTAAATACAGTCTCTTACAAGACCAAAGCAGGAGATACCCATACCCTTGAAAAATTGTGATCTCCACAGATGGATGTATTGGATTTACACGCCAAGGCTGGGATGCTGCAGGGGTGGCCTTGGCTGAGTAACCAAGGTGGCTTTCTTTACAAAAGTTGAACCTCTGTAAAAACGTATTTAAGAAAGGACAAAATGCTGCCCAGAGTGAGGAAAAGAAATATGGAAGAAACAATCCTGCTAAGACTAAGAGCAGAGCAGGAGGAGTGGCAGGATATGCTGCCAGCAGATTTCCCTGCAGCCCATGGAAGTGAAAGGGCAGGCTGTCCCCTGCAGCCTGTGGAGAGAACTATACTGTAGCAGATATCCATAGGGGCCCCTGCCAGAGCAAGCAGGTATTCCTGGAAGGAACCGCAGTCCACAGAGAGCACACACAGGAGCAAGTCTCTTCTGACTTCCATGTGCTGTGAACACAACCATCTTCCTTAGCAACAGCCTCAGGCCTAGTCAGAGAGGGGGGAAAAAAGCAGACTAATCTGCAAAAGGAATCTATAAAGTAGGATTATCTGAGCATCATTAATACTGTGCACAAAAACTTGTGCAAATAAGTACTGTACTCTCCAGCATTTTTTCCTTTGGTCAGCAAGAAATTTTAGCACATGTTGAATCAGATTAGTAAGATCTCCTGGAGTTTAGATAACACCATCTATCCCTCACAAAGAATGGAAGTACTTGCTCCTAATTAGCAAAATGGATGTCACTAAGCAACCCCTGAGCTAACCAAGGCTATAGAAGACAACTCCACTGCCTGCATACGCAACAGTGATCAGCAACACTAAAGCTCTAACAAATCCACTTAACCTGTTTTAGTTACTTACATGTACCTTACACTGAGCAATGAAACTATTCTATTATCCAGCATAATCTCCAGATTTAACCTGGCCCATTAGGCAAAGGGTTTTGTAATACTTTATAAGTTAATAATCACATTAGCATCATTGGAATGTTGTGCAATTATGCTATGTGATAGGTCAAACTGGTTTTCAGATTAAGGAGCTAAACCCCAAGTAAGCATGCACACAAAAGAACAGGGCAAACCAGCTTAAGTACAAGAACACACCACCACGAGTCAGGTTTCCAGTGTAAACTACCATCACTGCAGGGCTCAGTGACACTAACATATGATCTACCTCAGCACTATTCACCTCATAATGCAGCCAACCAGACTTTCTGCTGCTACAACAGTGTCAACATATCAAAATGGATTTTAGAGAAAGAGGCAGCAAGAAGCACTGGCTTATAAAATGAGTCATGACTTCTCTGGAGCAACTTGAGCATTACTTCAGGCTCTTTGTCCCACGTGCCTTCAGTCAATACCTAGCAACCTGCATTGCCAAAAGATGTTTTGGAAATAAGAAACAACAGCTCCCTTCCACACATTACAAACCACATTTGTCAGGTTAACATACACAAAACAAGCAATTTTACCAAATACTTTATATACATTGCCAAGCATCAAAATACATCAGTTTCAAGGCCTTATTTAGGTACTGTTGCCTCCTCCAGTGTTCTTTCCAGAAGCTCCTGTTTTCTGCAGCCGGCTTGCACTGGGTTGCCGAGGCATCCTCTGGGCAGATCCTTCCCGACTGCTTCTTTCTGCTAGAACCTGGGTCCCACTGACAGCAGAACTGCTTTTATTTCTCCCTGAATGAAGAGACACATACATTAATTTTCAAGTCCCAATCCTACATGTCACCCAGACCACATGCCTTCAGAAATCATGCATAAGGCAAAATAGTATTAGATGTCGCAAAGGTATCCAATAGCAAGCACAGGAGGTGAATTTGTGAATTCAGCTCAGAGGTATCAGGGTCACAAAACCAAAACAAGTTGCAGTAGAAGCATACTTAATTTTCATCAGGTTTAATCTGCAAAATAACCGGCTACTTCATTTTTTAAAACCTTGCTTTCATTTGGTGTAGGAACACCAGCACTGCAAACAGCACTTCAGGAAGAACATGAAGAGTATCTAACACCTCAGGACTGGGGTAAGTAAACAGATGTGTCAGTGTCCACCAGTTTCTGAGACCTGCAGGCACATTACTGGATCAGAAACCCTCCTCTTCATGTCATGCTATAACCTGATGGGCAAGTATGGATTCCCTATAATTTTCTGGGGTTTCCAGGAGCTCAGACTCCTACACAGGACTTAGAAATTTTCTTACTGTGCTCAGAAGATAAGAATTATCCTTTTGTAGGCACAAATGACTATTCCTAAAATACAACGTGACAGCAGAGAGAAGCAACAGGTAGAAAGGTAGAAGATGAGGGAGGCAAGGGGCATGTAGCTCACCCCGCTTGATTCAGTCAGAGGAGAGAGGAACAGACAAAGGTGTGCTTCAAACAAATGACAGGAGGGGATAAGTGAGGAACACTGACTTTTCCTGGCACTGGACAGAACTACTTCAGATGAGAAGTAGGACTCTCATTAAGAAAGACAGTAAAAATAAAAGGAACACAAGGCAAAATGGTCACAGCTTTTAGTAAGGGTAGCAAGCTCCAAGAGGCATCATGAAAAATTATTAACAGCAAGAAGGAAACAAAGCACAAGAATACAGTGAGCTGCAGTTACTGTAGTTACATGCATGCAATTAAATGAAGAGTGACATTCTGGCAACCGTTATCAGAGCAACTTCTAGAATACCAACAGCTACTCCACACACTGAAGTCTCCACAGGCATGGTTTGGAAATCTTTATCTTGGATCATCTGTGCTACAGACAGCACCAGGCTGGAGCTGTGTCTGGTTTACCTACCAAACCATCCTGTCTCCTTGGAGCAGCTGTCTGAGAACAGGACCCACATCAACAACACCACCTTGCAGCACCAGAAAGACAACCCAAGAGCTTCAAAGTAAGAGTATGTGGCCACTTCATATCTGTAAAATTTGACAGACTAGGGTAGCAAAATACATCCACTTACTCCAGCCAAGTCATGTGCTCTTAAAAAAGTCCCTTTTTGTAAGCCAGACTGTGATCTGCCAGCAGTTATTACCCCAAGCCAGCCAACCAGACTGGCAATCTTTCTTTGCAGCTCAAGCACTTTAAGTAGTTTCACTAATGCAAGTATTGCCCATGAACACAAACTGCACAAAGGCAATACATTATCTCACGGTATGCAAGAGAAAAACTGGCAGGAAAAAAAAGCATTATAGTCCACCACAATGTTTTTAGCAACCCAGGACATCTCCACAGGTGAATGCTCTCCCTTTTCTCACATGCATCTCTCCAGTAAGAGTACAGGTCCTCAGACTGTGTACAACTCTAACCACCTGCACACATAAAACAGCTGCACCTTTAAGGACTACTAGTAGCCAGGCCCTTGGTCTTCTGATCTAGCTGAAACAACCTGGGGAGAAAGAATCATTTTACTAAGCAGAAGCTGCACTCAGACAAAGCACACGCCATCCATCCTCTTAGCCTCAAAATCACAGTAAAACAAAACAGTTACTTCAATACCATAAAAATCAACTCTGGTTTTGGAAGCATGACCCATGAACCAATCAAGAATAGCTCACAAAGTGCATGAGGACAGGCATGGTTTGTACAATTCTACCAGTTAAAACACTATCCGAGATAACAGATCCAATTAACACAAAGCACAAAAGCAGCTGAACATCCACAAACCGTGCAATTCAAGTACTACAGATGAACAAAAGGATTCCACTGATATTTTCCTTGGTGGCAAAAGATGTCCTATGTGTCTGATTGTCATAGAACAACTCCAGCTCAAATAGCTACAGATGCAAGAGACAAGCCAAAAGAGTGCCTAATCATATACCTCCTTCCCCAAAGATGACTCCAGTAGAAGCAGCTACGTGCTTATCTCCTCTAGAGCCAGGCATAGTTTGAGAAGAATGGGACACGCATGCAAACAGCAGCAGAAGTGTGCCTGACCTACCTCTGAGTGCTGGCTCCCCCATTTAAAAACAGCAGCACTGACTGTGATCAGGCTGCTCACTGAACACAATCATGCTCATCACCTCAACAAAACCAAGACAAAAAAGCTACGGTCACCTCTAGAAGACCACCACAAAATACTGGGGTAGGAGTCTGCAAGGTGGCACACGACAAGAAGACAAAGCCTTAAAGAGCAGACGGAAGAAGCAGCACCTTCTTGTGCCAAGCAGGAGGAAATAAAGACCGATCAGATTTAGGAAAGGAATCCCAACCCCAAATATGCTTTCAGAAGTGGAAATATAAAGCTCTTCTTTTTCAGTCTCCTCTACTCAACCTACTGTTTTCCCCAGGGGATCCTTTCCTGCCTCTGAACAGGGACTACAGATTTTCCTCCCACTGGCAAATAAATAAATAAATAAAGTGCTATCGGTACATTTATTTATAACACAGTCAGGCATATCAGGGCTGCAGCCATCTCCTGTCACGCATACTGGCAGTGACTATGGGCTAGAACAACTGCAGGGGTACTTTCACATTCTCAAAAATCCTACTTCCTGCTGCTGTCCCACAGTAGGGCTTTTGTTGCACACAGTAAACCAGCTGGCCTTTCTAAGCAAGCTTTAGGTGTAAATAATAAGTGCCTTGTAAGAGCAAGGTCCCTCCTGTTCGCAATCACTATGCGTTACCTAGAGGCTTAAAGAGATACCTTTTGCCTGATCACCCAAACTGTGCATAATGATGTGATAAGAATTGTGCATAATGATGTGATAAGATTATGCAGAACTGTGCATAATGATGTGATCCTTCAAATCTCATCACCTCCTGACCATGGAAAAACCTGGGATACGGCTAGGCTTCACTCCCCAAAGTGGTCCCAGCATGTGGCTGTGGCTCATTATACTCAATTTTTTGCCAGACTGCCAGGTTTGCTCTGCAGAGTCTTGCTCTCATCTCTACATAAACATCACAATTAGCTGTCTTTTGCAATACAAACTGGGAGGTTCTCAGATCTTCAAAGCTGCTGCCATATCCTGAACAACTACTATACTCCCTCCAGAGTCAAAACATCACCCCTGCTTCAGCGGTCTCCCTAACAGACTAAAGTAGCAAAATGTCTCAATAAATCCAGCTGAATTGTTTTGAAACAGGGGAAGAGGAGGGGGAAAAAAAAAAAAATATGGTTTTCAAATGCACTTTCCAAATAAGTTAACCACTTTCCAAATAACTAAGACCTTAAGTACGCATTAAGCAGAGGGTCATTATTTAAGCACACAGTTTTCTCCTGCAAACTCTCATCTGAAGAGAAGGACTCAGAGAAAGAAGAGAATACAAAGTAAGAGGGGACCTATACAAGCCCACAAATCACCTGCACAGAACTTAAGACTTTTCTCCAGCAAGCCTGTTTCTTCCAAACAGGTTTGGTATTCAACAGTTTTACTAGGTATCACTACAGAAGTCCCACATCCTATTCAAGATCCTGATGAGTCTCCTTGGGTGCTCAAGTATCTCCGTTTCACACATCAGGTAAGAATCCTTCGAACAAGAGGACTGAAGGTGGTCTAATATACAAAACAATTCCCTCCTTCCAGAGCAGAGGTCTGTATTAGTCTTATCAATCTGACAGTCTTTTTCCAAGGCAACTCTCTGAAATAATACTTCATTCTCATCTACGCAATGGATGGATTCTCCTTTTACTCTAATATCTGTGTTACTTTGGGAGGCTGCCAACTTAGCCACCTATGAAGTGTTTGGTCTATTGAAGACAAGGTTTTTGTTCACCTCTCCTGCTCTTTTGAGTAATGGCTCCCTTCAAGGATGCTCAGCAGAGCCACAGGAGCTCCTCTCTCATTCACTGATCAAGATGACGTGCACTAGCCATTCCCCTACAAATCCTCACATCTTCCTTGTTGCTCCTCATTTTACTACTTTTCACCACCACACTTATGACAGTGTTATCTCCTGAGACAATGCGAGGCTGGGTAAGTGGAAGGTGCGTACCAGAGGAATGCAAAGGAGAGGAATGCATGGCAAGCAAGCAGTACCCAAGAGTGATGGCAGACACTGCAGGCCCATACAGCAATAGTCATCATCCCAGAAGTCTGACCACAGCTAAAGATGGACAACACAGAGAAAGTGCAAGAAATAAGCAGTAAGAAGATGAACAGAAAAGACTACAAAAACAAGGATGGCAAAAGGAACACACAGAGAGGACAAAGCTGGCAATAAGCTGCACAGTAGTCAGAGAGACGTTTATAAAATAACTGCACAACAGCACTTAGAAAAGACCTTGATCATACCTAAGTATCTGCACAGGAAGAAAGCCGTGACAAATCCAGGGGCACAGGAGGCCTTACGATTCTCAAAAGCATATTCTCACACAGACAAGAAAAACACACCCTGCAAACTCTTCCCAAAGCCCATGACTTCCCCAAGCTCAGTGGCTTTTCCAACAGGCACCTAAATGCGACATAGTGTTTTTTGGGGTAGGAAAGCATTCTGACCCCTGCTATGCAGAACAGGAAGTTGCAATGGTTCCTCGCAGCCTTAAAATCCATAGACCAGGTGAGAGGCCCACAGTGGAGACAGAACTTTGAAAAGCTAAACAACAGTTTTTGCATGAGAAATAAGCTGGTGCAAAGCTTCGGGATGTAACTTTATGGAAGACACTTGGGCTAGGACAAAACCAATGCCACCATCCCAACAGGTATGCACACTTCCTCCTCACACCTAAATGCCTAAACCTTCTTTTTCCCTCCCAGATAACAACTGTCGAGGAACCGTTTGGAATGCAGCTTGCATTATGTTGTATCTGTATGTCAGTACACAACACTGTAATTTGGAGCCAGTTAAAATGAATCCAGTTACCAGCAAATACAGCTCCATGCAGAACACCATGGTTACATTCCATGGGAAGATGCAAAATAAAGTAATTCATATTAGACTCTCAGTTGCTTTAGCTGTAAAAACAGCTGACGTAACTACCAGGGGCACTTCCAAACACCAATAATGTTGTTCAGAAATGCTGTAACAGTCTTCTTTTAGCTGCTTTAAAAAACCTCCCTGCACCACGATGGCCTGAGAAGCCAAAGCAGGTATTGTATCATTAGTGGTAAAATTTGACCACAGCAGCCTTGTCTAATCTTTAGTGAGACTGGATTACTTCATCCACTTGTCTTCAACAAAGGAGAAAGCACAGGATAAGGAGCAGATACACAGAGCTGAAGGACACTCTGCAAAGCAACTTGGCAAGCTTATATAGGACAACCACTGTTTGGGGTTTTTTTACAAGAACAAGGAGCTCTGGCTTTATCAGCACATACAAGTCCCAGCTATGCAGAGGGTCCATCTCCCATCTCCAAATGCCCGCTCCTGCACGGCAGCAGCACCATCTCCCTTTTAAATGGAAGCAGCATCTTCCTAGGAGATGTCAAGGCCAAAAGCAGACGCAGCTTCTCTGCAGCAGCTCCTTAAAGGGAAAGGAGGCGAGGCAAGGCAAGGCAAGGCAAGGCAAGCCAAACACTTTTGCAGAACGGATCCAGCCCAGTAACTCTAGTAGCACTTACCCAACTCCTTAACGACTGACTTGGACTGTGCCCAAAACCAGAAAGCTCAGTGACTGAGGAGACATTACTCCTCCTCTTCAATTTAAGCCAGCTGGTTGTTTCTTCAGCTGGAGGAAAGAAAATTACTCTTGATAAAGATATGCTGATTTTAATGGGATCTTTATTTCAGGAACACACTTTTTCCCAAAGGCTATGGTAAAACAAGATCCCATATTGAACTAGATAGTTCAAATCCTAATTCAGCCAAAGGGAGTCCAGTAAAACAGACAAGACTGCTGCTGATGGCCCAGCTCTGCTTTAGATCATTACTAATTTCCACAAATTGAGAGATCTCTCTGGACACCCATTTGTGTTCATGACCTTCTGCCAGGAGTCCTACATACCCTCCTCAGACCCTCCAGGCATACTGTTCCAAGTGTCTACATGGCACTGCAGAGTCGGACATTAGCTAGTCAAAATCTGCACAAAGCTGCAATTAAAGCTGCAGAAGCTTGTTCACTTGCACCAGATGCCTATGTTAGATCAGGCACCAAGCTAACACAGGCCCTCCTCTGACTAAATCACAGCAAGCACAAACACCTGCCTTCCATCTGAGAGGCTACAGAAACATTCTCACAAAGAGAGCTGGATAAAACATGCCCTCTTCTCAATATTAAGATCTTACCAGTACTTCTTAGACTCACAGGAATGAGGATGCAGGACTAAGGTTGTGACAGGCTGCTGCTGAGCTTACGTTCTGCTCAAAGAATTTTCTGAGGGAGTTACCTTTTCAATGGTGATTTTATTCACAAAGGAATTAGCTGATGCCAGTGGGTGCTGGGTGACAGCAAAGTCACTTGGGCTGATAAAAACTAAAAAGAGAAGCTTTCATTCAAAGTGAGTTACGGCTCCAATACAGCACAAGCTTCCACAAAACAAAAACACACCAACATAGTTGGGGAAGACTAAACCTTCTGACAGGGCATGCAAGTGCTCCTCATCTAAATTTGGTCAGGACTGAGAGTGATGAGAGAGGACAAAGTGCCTTTTCATCACATTACTAAGCACCAGCTTGCAAAGAGAGCAAATTCAATCTCAGCATGTGATGTTTCACCACATGTCTGCAGTGAAACTGTGGCCTGATGGGCACAACGCTCCTGCCTCAGTAAGCTGCATATGATCCAGTGATCTCAGTGCACCAGCTAGCCCTGAAGCGTATTTTAACATTGTGAAATAAAGCAGCAACAGGAGATGCTGAAGGCCAAACTAATAATGTGAATATCTACTATGAGCAACACAGAGCTAACATCATCTGTTTCTAAACTTCACTACACTTTGCCCTTGGAGTGCTTCTCCCAGTGCACTTGAGAATATCAGCGTGTCAATCCTGAAAGGAAACTACGGAGAGGAAAGTCTGGCTGGACACACCAAGACTGAAATCTGACTTGGGCATCATCTTGGACCAGTAGATGCTCAGCTAAACATGCAGAATGAGCACCCTGGAATGATACAGTAGGCTTTTCTTCTTAAGGAATTTAATGCTCACTAACAAGCAAGTTGCCATTAGACCATTTCAAACCTGACCCATCCTACCATCAGCTAAAACTAGCTCACGGCAGTAGCCCAGTGCTAGGAAGAAGTCTCATTTTTACAAGAATTACCACACAAACAGCATGCATGAGAGAGTAAAAGCTACTCTGGATTAGCAGACAAACAGGAGCAAAAAACTTCACCAAAGTTGTTTCACAGTTTGAGTGGTCCATCACACTTGAAGTACCAACAAAGGAAAAGAAGAAGAGAGCAAAATTTCACAGCATCTTTGATTCAAAATTGGTGCTTTTCTGACATTCTGTAGTCTCAACATGGAACACAAACAGCACGCTGCTGCACCTCCTTCTTTTTGCTGGCAAAAAGGGACTCAGGCAGGTGCCTTCTTTCTTGACAAAGGAGAACTTGTCCAGGTTTTTGTGGGGTCTTGGACACTTTATCCACACACTTCAATTCCCATCCGGGCTTTAGCAAACTTTCTCAGAGTCTCTGTATTGCTGCTCCATGACGTAAGTCTCACCCACTTACCATGCAGGAATTCATACCTAGAGCAGGAGGCTCTGCTGTTGTAAGGGCGCCTCAGAGTGCGGCATAATAGTTCTTACCCTAAAACTGACTGCTTACAGTTGGTCTTTCTTACCATTCACCTTCACTTTCTTCAAAACTTACCACCAAACGTACAAGCGCAGCTATGAGAATAAACAGCCCCTACCATCAAGGCAGCTTCAGCAGAGAGACTAAGCAGCAGCACACTACAATGAGTAGGAAACCTTACTTTCCCTCCACACTACCCCAGTTACCCTGCTAACAAAGCTTTCCTTTCTTGCCCCATTCTCTGTCTTCCCCTCTGACAGTTCCTTTCTAAAGCTTTGCCTCAAAATTCATCATGGGGCAACAGAGACCCATCAGCTACAACAGTTTTCACCCTGAAACAGGGAGAGCAAGAAAGAACAGGATATGACAATACAATTCGACTTGACCTCATCCATTTCTAGGCTCCCGCTGGGTGAGCCATTACTGGTAGAGCAGCAAGCTTTCAGCATGAAATTTTGCTCTTGGCAACCACAGACTACAATCACAAAACCTTTCTGTTTTGGCCACTGCCCCTTTCTACTGTTTTTAAATACAAGACAAACGACAGCCTTTCTGCAGTGAGCTTAAGCTTAGTGACAGGTTTTAGTTACCTCCTTTCAAACCTTTTGGAATTAACCTACAGAGGTTGTAAACTACCAGCCAAAAGTCACTTCAGGAAGTTCAGGGGGTCAGTATAAGTTTTATTAGAACTGGTTTGAAATAAGATAAATAGATACGACTCAGCTTTAGGGCTACATCTGCTACTGTCCATTGAGATTAACGCAATCACGGAAGACAATTACATTCACAAGCAGTTGCTATTTCAGCCAGCAATCCCCACAGAGCCACCCATTTCACATTCCCACCTAAAGGAACCTCTGGACAAGCTGCAGAAGCCACTGTGCTGTACGGGGATGGAGCAGAGGAAGCATCGCCGCTCCTCTCATTTTCTGAGGATTCCTAATGTACCAGAAACTCCTCGGGTTTGATTTGGTGGGTTTTGATTATTTATTTTTTTTTGCATTAGATACAAACAAAGCAGCGCTGTATAACACTGTGCACTAACGGGTTTTTGTTACTACTGCTCAAGTCACGGAGCCTTAGGCAGGAACCCACAGAACCCAGCACAAGCGACCTCAGCAACCTGTCCCCGGCCACACCGTGCAGCTCCTCCACACGCGGCCGCAGTGCGGCTCCAACAAGTAACAATTAAGCCCAAAGGGTGCGCGCAAAGTCCCAGCCGGGCCCGGCTCCGCGGTTCACACTGAACGGGGCCCCCGGGGCCCGCCCGAGCCTCCCCGCGGACCCGTCCCCGTGGCGGGACGCTTGGCGCGGCCGGCGGGAGGCCAGGGGAGGCCGCGGGACAGTGAGGGGGGACCAGGGGAGAGCGGCGGGCGGGCCCCGACCTGCGGCGGCCGCAGAGCGGACAGGGGAGCCCGGCCGTGCTCCGGGGGCTCTGCGCAAGGAGACACAGGGTCAGGGCCCGCCAACAACAACAACAACAACAACAACAACAACAACAACCACCACAACCACCGCCACCACCACCACCGCCACCACCCGCCGGCCGAGCCTGCCCGCTGCCTACCTCGCGTGTCGGCGGGGAGCAGGGCCGGCGCGGCGGCAGAGCCGCCTTCGGGTCCGGGCGGCAGCCGCTGCCCGGCACACATGGACTTCAGCACCTGGAACACGGCGAGCGGCGCCACGTTCATCCGCAGCAGGTCCAGGAGCACCCTAAGGGGACAGCGGCCAGGGGGACAAGGGTCAGCGGAGACAACGGCCGGCGAGAGCCCCGCCGGCAGCCCCTCCGCTCACCGGAACACCTCCGGGTCCAGCCCGCTACCCGCCGCCTGCGCCAGCTCGAACAACTCCGCCTCCTCCGCGCTCAGCAGCTGCTTCCTCCGCAACCGCGCCTCCGCCATGGCCGCCACCGCCGCCATGGCCCCAGCACCGCCTCCGGCGCGGCGGCGTCTCGGGCGGCCTCACCGCCAGCGCCCCCCGGCTGCGAGGCCTGAGCCCGGCCCGGCCCGGCCCGGAGACTTCCGCCAGCGGCCGGCAGGTGGCAGCCGCGCTCCGGCCGCAGCCGGGGGTGCTCGGCGGAGTCCGGGGCCCCTTCATCCTCCCGCTCCCTCCAGGGGCTCCTTCGCTCGCCCAGGCCGGTAGAACACAGCTCATGGTGAGCTCACAGAAGCAGAATCCCAGCCTGGTTTGGGTTGAAGGGACCTTCAAGCTCCTCCAGCTCCAACCCCTGCCCCGGGCAGGGACCCCTTCCACTGGAGCAGCTTGCTCCAAGCCCCTGTGTCC
>JBCJKH010047603.1:17376-30612 GCA_039877255.1 Loriculus beryllinus
GTCCCTCTTGTGCTGCTGCCCCAGAGCTGGATCAGGGCTGCAGGGGGGGTCTCCCCAGAGCACAGCAGAGGGGCAGGGTCCCCTCCCACAGGGCTCTGGGTCATGGGCAGCAGATGGAGGGAGGAACAGCTCTGCTGCTCCCATGTGCAGCCCAGCACAAAGGGGGGTTCTGGCCTCAAGTGCATACTGAGCCCAGGTCATGAAGAGCTTCTCTTCACCCAGCTCCTTCAAGTCCTCAGGGTCCTTCTCCATCCAGTCTATGCCCAGCCTGTGTTTGTGCTTGGCATTGCGCTGATCCAGGTGCGGGACCTTGCACTTGGCCCTTCTAGGCATCTTCCCCAGGCCGCCCTTCAAATTCATTGTGGGCTGCACATGTGTGTCCCTCCTCCAAGCATACATGCCCTCACTCACTGGAAGGGGCCCCTTGGTAGCCTCCCCTACCTTGCCGTTTAGTTAAACCAACTTGCTTTCTCGAAGCAAACATCTGCCCTGAACCTCCAAACTGGAGTCTCCAGCCATTCCCCACAAGGCTTAGGTTGTGGCTCCCTTACCATCAACCTGCTGCACCTTCTTTTCTACAAGCTGTCACATTTGTAGCTGTGTGAAACTGGTGTTTTATTCCTACAGGAGCAGACATGCCAAGTACATGGTGAAGACCACACAGAGGATCATGAGCTTCCCTGTATCACCTGTCTGTGGGCACGTGAACATGCACTTGGTGAGGTGGCAAGCAAGGACACCCTTACCCCCTTGCTGTATTTCTTCTTGCATTTTCCCCACTGAAAGACAAGCAGCTGGTTGTCCTCATTGCTGTGGTTATCTGTGTGACTTCTTCTGTGACCACCCTCTGCCCCAAAGTGATCCGTATCATGTATAACGGGGGCCAATTCTGGATGCTGGTGTTAATCTGTCTGAGAACAGGGAAGGGAGCTAGTGAGAGGCAGTGGGAGCATTTCGGGCAGCAGATTTGGATACAGAGAAGCCATATGGGAGCTGGGAGCTGATCTTCGTGGAGCTACACACAGGTAATCATTCATGTTCACACACCCAACTATCCATCTCTTCCAGGCTGCAGCATCTCTAATGCGCTTCACTTCCCAAGCCAGCAGAACACATATGGCATTGTGTGGAGAAGAAAGTTGGAAATCTGTGCCTTGAGTTGCACCACGGTGAGGAGACAGCAAGCCAGGATTGAAATTCCTCTATCTAAATGGAAATGAGCAGCACCTCTGCCATCAGGGAGGGATCACCTATCCCCACTCCTCCAGTCCCAGCACACAGAGACCACAGACAGACCTGCTGTGCTTCTGAATAGGTAGCACAGCAGGGCAGTCACGATGCAAGGATGCACACCCCCAATGACACCATGAGAGATTCTGTCCCATCCCTGCTTCAAAAGAGATGATCCCACTCCACACCTGAGCAACCCATGAGTGTGTCAAAATCATCACCTGCTATAGGGAAACCCAAGCGTGTGTCCTGACAGCCATTCATACTTGCTAACAGACGGACATTCACTGCAGCTGCCAAGATGGAATGAGAAGTATGATGGTAAAAGAAGGATCTTGCTGCTAATGGTCCGTAGCAGGAACAGACCAGCAGAGGCAATTGCCCAATGCTGACACGGGGAACAGCTGCTACCAGTGTGAGTTACCATGCTGTCTATAGGGCTGACAATGCCAGAGCCACAAAGCCTGAGGTCGCCCTGAGTGATGGATTTTCATTGGGACTGTCAGCTGAATGGGGCAGTGTGGGGTCTGTGATGCACAGGGGACCAACCAACATCTCTGCTTCCTCTCTTGCTTGCTCTGGTATATGATGTGCTGCTTCCTTCAGGACTGGCTGGAAGTAAAACTCAAGGGCAAGAGCCCTCACCAGGTAGGCAATGCACTTTCCAGCCCTTTCTGATACCACCTATACCACTTCCCCCAGTCTTGCGGCATCTGGGAGCTCAGCTACAAGTCACAGCAGAAAAAAGCAAGACGGCTTTTAGCTCAGCCCCTCTGGGGAAACAAACAAACAGAAAACAAACACACACACAAGTCCACCACACACACACAAAAATACCAACCATACCAACCTACCAACCGACCAAAAAAAAAACCAAACCAGGAATTACCTTCCTTACAAGAAACTGAAGCTGTCTCAGCTTGTACTTCCTTCTTCCCAGCCCCAGCTAACTCCAGCTGGCAGCTGTCTGGTCACCAGCATCACAAACATGGCTGTAGACCGTGGAATGGGAGACTCTGCCTCTCCCATGCCTCCTTCACAGGCCAACACAGGCCATGGCTCTGAGTCACAACTTCCTCACTTTCTTGATGCCTGCGTGGGCGCATTTGGCAACTTGGAGCGACAACACTCTTCTCTGAACTACCCCCTGAAGCATTTATGGGGGCTCTGATATCCCAGTTTTCCCCTTTTGGTCTCTCAAGCCAACAGGTCAATGAAGAAAGTCATTGGGATCCCATAAACATCCCCTAAGAAGACTTCAGCAACAGGAGGTGCGCCTGGGGCTCTGGCTTAAATGACATTCAGCAAGACACTAGGTCTTGCTACCCACCAGAGACACTCTCCATTACCTCTGGCAGGACACCTGGTTACCACACAGCCGACGGTTTCCAGAGTGGGACATGAGCCAGGACAGCACAGGATGGAGGTGCCAGGCTGCACCTCAGCCCCTGTAAGACATAGTTACAAAAGTCGCTGAGCAGATGGGGGCAGAGGAGGCTCTGACAGCCTGTGCATGTGGAAGGAAAAGGGAATTGAGTGCAGCACAGAGCCTGCAATCTTTACCACACATTACCAGCTAGAGTTGGGAGTTGCTCTGATGTCAGGACATGATGCTGGTGTCTTGCACACATGCGGAAAGTATGTGCCTATCCAGAGACTGCAAGGCACCTGTGTGGGAAAGAACCTAATGTGTGAACCAAAATTAGGATGCCACGAGCATATGGAAACTATGCTACGCCACACGGAGTGTCCACCCACTGCACACATAGTAAATCCAAGAGGCAAATCAGGCAGACTGTTCCCCTTGGAGAGGGGCAGTGGCATGTATGAATAATGACTTAACGCACTCTAGACAGGGGCAAAGAGATGCAAGAGCCTTCACTGATAATCAGGACATGCTGTGGTCAGAGAGAACACACTAAAACCAGACGTGCTGTGAATTTGCAGAGAGGTAACCCTTAATGAGAGCAGTAGATCAGGACACTGTGCATGCAGAGAGAGGCTGTAATGCTGCATAGGGGCAGTAAATCACAGTGCAATGTACATGTGCAGCAAGTCTACCCTGTACAGGAGCAGTGAAGAGAGGACACGTGCAAGGAGCCCACTGATCCCACACAGGCAAAGATAAGGACTTGCAGTGCACTGCCATTTAATGGAGAACAATTCGGCATGCATACATTTATCCCAGAAATTAAGAGAAAGACTTGTAGCTGTGCAGGCCATCAAGCTGAGTAAGATGTGAAGGACAGAAAATGCCTGAGGCACAACCACCAGATAAGGACATACTTTGAATGCATGAGATGAGGGTCAACCAGGAGATGCTGCAGGAGATGGGAGAGAAAAGGACCAAGGTCACCTCACTGTGAGAGGACAAGATTTAGGATAACCTGCATATGGCTCAAATAGCAAACAAATGCAGCAAATGTGCCTTCCACATCCAAGAAAGTGAAAAGAGATATTAAAACATATCTAGACGTTCGTACCTTTAAAACGGTGTTTTGAAGGAGACCCAGCTTCAACATACGAGGGGAAATGGAAACAGAATTTATCACAGATACTTTGTCTTAGTGTAACATAATGATTTTACTTTGATAATTAACTTAGACAAGGTGATGCAGTTTATTTAGGCTGGTTAGATTTAAGGAAAGAGTTTTATTTGTACCCAATACAAACAGTCTCCAATGCTGGAAGTCAGAGGTATGGATATAGGAGAGGAGGAACCAGCTAATCAAGTAAAGGATGGGTTGTGTTAAAAGGGTGTCTCTCAGCTCTCTCTAGCATGGTTCCTCCACCCTAGTCTTGGGATGACCCCACTAATGTTAATAGCAAGCCGTGCAGGGCTGGGAGTGTGGAGTTGTCATGCCTGAGATGCATTTTCAGGAAGGAAACAGACACATTACTATGAAGGCACTGGGAAGATCTCACCTAGAAGATCTGCCCAAGCATGCTGTTCTGGAGATGTGCCTGCAAAATTGTGCAAGGAAAAGGAGAGAACTGCTCGCAAGTGTAGACTGAAAATTTGGTGGAGGCATGGATGTTTTGGGACGATTTTCAATCAGGGTTAACACGAGCAAGTAACTGGCTTAAGACAATGCTGGGAAAGCATACGAAAGGGACTGAGCTGGGGTAGTCACTGAGTTAAGGACTGAAACTTGCCCCTTCTATCAAACATATTGCTCTTTACAAGATTTAAAAGGAGGCATTCAGTTGGTCTGTGTGTGTGCCACATGCATGTGTGTGCCCTGTATGTGCACATTTTGCTGGTAGCCTGCAAGGATCAGGAACAAATTTCTCTCGCATGCTATAAACTTTGGCAGCTGAACTGTTGGGTTATTTAATCCTTCTGCAGATTTCTATGGTTGGAGACAGAATAGAGGGCACTCTGTTTTCAGTGGTATACAAGCAGCTTAGGCATCAGTGCTAGGGCTGGGGTTTTAAACTAATCACTAGGCATGGTCTCAAGGGAACTTCCAGGGCAGAGAGGCAGTAAGGGCGTATGGATCTGAGGGTTTTACCCAGTCTCACAAGGATCAGTTACTGGTGATGCTCTCCAGCCTACGTGGTGTTCAGGAGCCTTGATGGCTTGTGCTAGGGTGGGTGATGAGGCTGATGATGCTAAGCGAAGTGCCTCATTTCCAGAAGGTGAAAGACATGAGGGACAGAGTTTCAGCAAACACATCCCAGCTTCCAAGGAGGGTAGGCTCAAATTCCACCCTGAATCAGCCTTTCACCCCTCTTGGTTGCCTTCTGGCAAGACTACATCTTTTGGCCAGTGAAGTTCTGTGCAGGAGTAAGTGGAACCCCAAGCTGGCCCACAGCCAGGCAAAGCAGCACAGGGCTAAGGGGCCATGCCAGCCCAGCCTTCACCACCATGTGAGAGCATGCTCCCAGCAGTGATAATCCAATTACAAAACAAACTTCCTTCCTTCATCACCAGGGCCTGCAGAATACTGAAACAGCTCTTGATTGTGGAAGGCTTAGCACAGGATTAGAGATCAACCGATGAATGGCAGAGCTCTTTTGCTTGCAGGGAGGAAGGACAGGGAACAGAGGCAGCTGGGGGGACATGGAGGATTTTTAGGACAAGTGGATTGGGAATTGCTACAGACAAAGGTCTCTGGTTCTTTTCATGTTCCCAGCAGGATTAACGTCTAAGCCGCATCAGGTTGCTCTGGACCCTGTCTGTCCTGGGGATTAACATCCTCGTGAATGGGGATCCCACCCATCACCTCTCTAGCCCTGTCACATGGCTGCCCCCAACCACCCCATTCCTAAACATCACCCCAGTTATGAGATGACAAATCCCAAAATACCCTTGCAGGAGAGATTCAATTCAAATTTTCTGGGGAGCTCCTGATCAGTTCCCATTGCAAAACAGAAGATGAACCAGCCAGACCCAGAGTCATACTTTATGTGGAAAACTCAAAATGACAACTCCTGGATCCAAACAGGACACATGACCTGCTTGGATCTGCCCCACAAGGTCCATCCCCTGACCCAGTGTCAGGGCTGGCTCTTTGCTATGGCTCTGCATCCTGTACCTTGCTCCTACATCTTTCTTGTTGGACCTCCCTCATCACATGGGGTCCTTCATGGAGCTGGAGGCTCCACTGGGCTGGAGGCATTGCCCTCAGATTGCAGTGAATCTGCAGCCCTCTATCCCTGGTGTCCAGTCTCCTCTGGTAATGCTATGAAGAGGGGAAAAACCCTAGCTAGGCTTAGGGCAGTTCTGCTTCTCAAAAAATACCCCTCTTGACACTGGTCAACATTAACAGTGCTTGCAGCAGGAGGGTAGACTAGAGACTTCCTAATGTTCCTTCCAGGCCAAGTTATATGAGTGCAACCAGGTCAAAGGAAGTGGTTATTTCCCTTTATTTGGCACTTGTGAGGTCACATCTGGATACTGTGTCCAGTTCTGGACCCCAAATACAATAAGAGAGTCCTGCAGAGGGCCACTAGGATAGTCAGGGCTGGACAACATACAAGATGATGCTTGAGGAGTTGGGCTTCTTTAGCCTGGAGAAGAAAGGGGTGAGAAGGGATGTAATTGCCACAGCAAGGATTGAGAGCTGCTTAGCTGAATCACTTGGACATAAAGCCCAACTCCAAAGCAATGACTGTTTCTAGAGAGCTGATGAAATGCACGCAGGTCTCATGCCTCTTAGTGCTCAGCCTGGATGTCCCCGAGATGGAGCTAGAGTGCTTGAACAGGATTTCACTGTAAAGCCGTGAGTGCACTGACACAACCAGCACTGGCTGCTAGGCAGTTTGCTCACTACCACGGTTTCTCCAGAGAAAGAAACAGAATATGGGGAGGCTCTCACGTGCCCATGTTCCCCGGCTGCATGGACCCAAGAAGCTCTGCTTTCCCAGCTGCAGCCATGGAGAAGGCAGAGTATTCCCCAAGATGAGATCTGTGCTGGAGTCATCAGGGCACAGCAGGGCTGTTAAGAGCCCTTGAAACCTTTAAATGCAGCAAGGGCATCCAAGAGCATCTCTGACCCTTTCTGCAGGCTCTGGTGTGGCACTGCCAGGACAAAAACCCTCCAGTGCTGCCTCCGTCCCTGCCCGACAAGATGCCTCCCTGGGATGGAGAGAGGCAGCCAAGCAGGGCTGTAAGGAGACACCGGGCGCCTGATGAGCTCAAACTGCTGCCTTTTAAGGAGCGGCAGAGGCTGAGGTATCCTGGAACAAATCCCCAGTTTCTGAATGCTCCAAACCGCGGTGTGCGCTCACAGACCACGCTGGCCGTGCCCATGGTCCCTGCAGCAGCTCAAAGCCACGCTGGGCAGTCAGGGCAGCGATCCCTGGCTACAGATTGAGTTGGAAAACCCTGGAGCCCTGGACAGTAAGTAGAACGGGGACCCATGCAAGGTCCCCATGGCCCCATTCACCACCTCCACCCCCCTCAGCAGGACCAGCTTTTTTCTGGGAACAGGCGGTGGGGAGGATGATGCTTTTTCACAAAGCCTTCATCAAATCACTGCTGATGCATCATCACCGATGCTCCAAGCACTTTGCTCCACTGATGTAAAAGGTTTTGCTGGTCCAGCAGCAAATTTGCTGTTGTCATTCTCTCTGCTGAGCACAGCAGGACCACTAAGGGACTGGAGGAGAAAGGGAACACACTGCAGGGGAGCAACAGTGAGTCTGAAGCATGGATGGAGGAAACCTGTGTAGGT
Organism: Loriculus beryllinus; assembly: GCA_039877255.1. Taxonomy (NCBI): domain Eukaryota; kingdom Metazoa; phylum Chordata; class Aves; order Psittaciformes; family Psittacidae; genus Loriculus; species Loriculus beryllinus. The sequence continues at coordinate 24,789 of JBCJKH010047603.1, forward strand.
ACAGCAGCAAGCAACACCAGAAACAAGGTTAAGAGGCAAGGTATGCATTAAATGCTACACAGCATCACACATAGCTTCAGCCAAATGAAAAAAGGAGCAAGCTAGCCCAAAGACAAGGTATCGGGAAGACAAAGAACAAGACCGGGGCCAGTAAATACCCAGAGGAGGAGAACAGGAGATCTGGGAATTCAGGGATTTTGCCTAAGGCTTACGAAGGGTGAAGGAAAACAAGGAGGCAAAAAGATCCCAAAAAGCACCCCCTTCTACAGGGAATAACGGGCAAGTCACTTTGCTGCCCACAAAGTGTCCCAAAGACATAGCAAGGACATGACCACCAGCTTCCCATGTTCCCCATGTTACAGATGAGTAAGCTGGCTGGACCGCTCAGTCACATGGGTTTCAAGACCCGTGTGTGCAAGAGCGAAGGAAATAGCAATTCACTTCAAGCTTTTATATAACAAAATCCCCCTTCCTGCCATTTTGGCACACCGACCCTCCACTTAGGGTGGTGGGATGCGCGGAGCAGGAGGTGAGCATGCACCGCTTTATTAGGCAGCGGCGCTGCACACCCAGCCAAGAGCGGTCACTATGTACATTTGGCAAAGGATGACGGAGAGTGCTGAGCACAGTGTGGGGGGTGGAAGGGACAGCCTGCCCAGCCTGCCGTGCCTCGCTATTCCTGGCAGGCTTGTCCCTGCCAGCCTTCTTGCCTGCTGGCACAGACATTCTGTCTCCCATGGGTAGAGCCAGGCACCCTCACGGTGGTACCTCATGCCTGCTACTAGTTGATTTCTCTCCCTTTTTCAACACATAACCCCCCTCCCTTGCCTCTCCAAGGCCTCAGCTCCAGTCCTAATGTCCTGAGCTCTGCCTGGAGCTAGGCAAGGGCAGTGGGCAGCCAGCGAGCCCCTCTCAGCTCCTCAGGCACAGGCTCCCCCCAGTGCCATCCCAGCCTGCAAACCAGGGCGCAAAGAGCCCCCCAGGGGAGCAGGACGAAGGGTCCAGCTGCAGCAATCCCCAACAGCGCTGGCTGTGCCCAGCGAGCTGCTTGTGAGCTGCCGATCCAGAGCCGGTGGTCAGTGTGACTGCGCTCGGCCCTGCAGACAAACCAGTTTCAGATGCACCCAGCCTGGAGCCTGGTTCATGGATGGTGAGTACTATAGGGTACGGATAGCCACCGGGTAGAGCAAGGACATGTGCTCAGCCCCCTTGATGGGCAGCTTGCGGCTCGCATAGTGATGAATGATCTCTGGCACGCTGTCGAAGGGTGGGCTGTGCTGACCCAGCACATACTTGTTCTCTTGGGTCCGGGACAGTTTCATGTGCATGAAGCCCTGGCTGCTCCTGCAAGGAGACATGAAGGCAGGGTTAGGGGTGTAGCTGGCCCCAGCCTCCCATCAACTCCTGACCTCTCCCCCACCCTGAAACAGGCAACCCAACCATGGCCCTGCCCATACCATCCTGCTCTTGCCCAGCCCCACACAAAGCCCGCAACATGAGAGAGAGGTCACAGCTGTGTGCCCCCAGGGGAGCACGGCCATGCAGAAGGGTGTGAGGGGTTGATCCGGGGACAAGAATAGTGCCAAGGCTGGGGTAGGCATGTGGAGGCAGAAGCAGCTGGGACTCTCACTGCAGGGTGATGTAGGGCAGCAGCTTTCGCCCCTCGCATGTGGCAAAATCTCTTTTGCAACTGCCAAGGCTCACATGGGAGGACTTCAGCTCACCTATCTCCAGCCTCACCATGGCAAAACAGGATTCCCTCCTTCGGCCCACAGCATGTTGGTCCCCCATCCCCCTCAGTGCCAATACTGAGGACTCCATAGAATCCACTCAGTGTAGTGAGGCCATTTCCTGGCACAGCACAGGCACTGAGCCATGTGTGGCTGTGCAGTCAGATCCTGCCATGAGCACTGATTCCAAGTGATGGGCTAATGGCCCTGTTGCTATTAATTTGCATCTCTGAGGAGAGCCACAGCCTGTCTGCAGTGTCTGGAATGCACATTAAGGCAAAATATTGATGACTTAAAAGCAGACAAGACCTCATCAGCAATGCTGAGCAGCCTCCAGCACTGCGCAGGCCAGTCCCTTCCCCCCGGCTGGAGTCAGTACTCATAATGGACAGCTTGGCTGCATTAGCAGAATGGGTTTGCAATCCATTTAGAGCTGAGAGGCAAGGAGCCAGCCCCAAGGGAGGGCAGAGCCGCAGCCCCCTGCCAGGAGCCAAAGAAAAGCGATAGCTGGCCGCATCCTGCATCCCAGTGGCAGGGTGCAGGGAAGAGCTGCGGGGCTGCCCCATGCATGGCATCTGTGAAGGTGCACCTGCACACACACATATGGTCACAGTGCTAACAGCGGAGCTGCCCATGGACGCTGTCTCTCAGCACTGCACCATCTGCAGGGAGACCCAGCCCTTGCCTGTGCTGGCAGGTGAGAGGGGTGTGGGAGCCTGGTGCTGAGTCAGTGCTGGTCTGGAGCCGGAGCACTGCCACACGGATCCACAGAGAGGTGATACTGGCTGTATTTCATCCAGAGGTCTTTGTCACAAGCTCAGGGATGTGACCTAGATCAGACCCCTGGAGACATGGCTGAGGGAGCATGCTGCAAACCTGACAGGCTTGGAGCCAGTAGCAGGGGTGGGAGGAAGACAAGGGGCAGCCACTAATCCTGCCGAGCACCTTACATACATGAGAAAGGACCCAAACCTTCGCAGCGTGTCCTCAGCCACTCTCAGAGGTGTGATCCAGGAGGGATTAATTCTCCAAGTGTTTCAGGCATTCACATTACAACCCTGTCCACAACAGGCAATGTGGGGCTGCCCAGCCTGGACCAGCCCAGAGTGTCACAACAGGGCTAAATCCTTCCAACAACCTGACACACTATGGGTACAGCATTTCTACTGCTCTCTGTAGTGCATATTTTCCTTTAAAGCAGCACAAAAGGGCTTTAGGTCAGCATGGGAGCTCTCTTTCAGACCGTATCTTATGCTCTGCCTCCTTCCTCAATGAAAGAAAAAAAAAAGAATAATAGAAAGAGATGCAGACAGCCAGCTTACAGGTATATAAAAAGCATCCCAGGGGATTTTCCTTGAACAAGCTCTATAGAGAAAGGTAGCCGAGTAAAAATCACGTTCCTGGGGCTGTGGGCTCACTGCAATCACAGCTGGTAATGCCTGAACTGGTAATGCCTGAACAGGTAATGCCTGAGCAGCTCCTGGATGCGCTGCAGTCTCCTCTGGGGAGGAGGGACAGCACTGCAAGGCCATGTCCTAGACATGCATGCTGTTTGAGAACACAATTAGGCCCTTTTTGTCACAAGGCTAAGGATGGCTAGTAAGAAGTAAGGAACAAAACCCAAAGAAATGTGTGACTGGCCTGTAGAGGTGACGAAAAGGGACACCCATGCTGGTGAGGAAGGAAGCCCCATCAACAACCCAATGCCACCACACATGCTGGCCTATGCCACCCACAAGGTGATGTCCATGAGGACCTCTTGCAGCCTTGAATAGGAGCCAGGCAGCAGAAGCTGTTGCTTCAAAATTGCTTGCAAGCCATAGCAAGGAACAAATATTGAGAAAATTAAAACATCAGTGCAAATTCTGACCAAAAAAAAAAAAAAAAAAAAAGAAGAAGAAAAGGAGGGAGTCATTGTTTGATTCAAAAACTAGAACTGCAGAAGGAAGAAAGAGTATTTCCCAGCTCAACTTTGGCCCTGGCTTGGTGCTGAAGGCAGAAATAAAAGGGGAAGAAAAGATAGAGAGACAGAGCAATCTAATTCAGAATTGTGTCACTGGGAAATAAACAGGAGGCTGAAACCAGCAGGGAGCAATGCAGGTACAGTGAGCAACTATATTGAGAAAAGCATAGGAGTATGTGGCTTGTTGTTGGGCAGAGATGACTGAAGTGCTCAATAAATACTTTTTTCACATCTACCAGAAAAAGAGCTAAAATAGTCATCTAGCAGAAGGGCAAGAAGGCATCTGATAATCCATCCTCATCTTCAGGACAGGTTATCAGCCTTCATTTCACACTCCAAGAGTCACAAAAGAGCTGAAGAGCTATGGGCAGCTCCCCCCTTCCTCAGCAGGATATGTGTGGTGATGTTCATGCAGTTTTGGTGCTCAGGGAACCTGGAAAACTTGGGGAGGATGCAAAGATCCCCCAAAAAAACAAGCAGAAACCAAGCTCTCTCTATATATATATACGTATATATATATGTATGTATAAAAAGTGAGGGGTGAGTTTTTCCTGCTGGGAAACCAGAGCAGGGTAATTCTCTCTCTACAGTGCTGCTGAGCAACAGCTTCAATGATGACGTGGGCTGGCGAAGCAGGGGTGGGTACCTGCATCTCCATGAACAGGTCACACAAACTTTCTTTTCTCATGAAAATAAGCTAAAAAACAAAAAATAGGTAACAAGCCAGAGCTGGAAGCTGTAACCAGACACATTCAAATGAGCAGTGAGGCACATCGTTTTATCTGTTTGACTGATTACTAGCACTGCCAAGGGGAGAGCAGTGTGCCTCCAGATCCTCAAGCCTTTCCAAGACATACTTTTGCCAGGCACCAAACCAGAAGCCTGCAACACACCACAGAGAAGTGCAGACTTCGTATTCCAGCCATTTCTGACCACGCTGTGGTCATCTCAGTCACCCCATCAGCACAGGCATACGTTTGCAATGGGGCACCCGCCCATGAAGGGTCATCTACGTTACCAAGTCACCTCTGCTGTGGGTCCATCACCCCCCAGCCTCGTCTGGGCTCACTCACTTCAAGGAGAGGGAGAAGTCATTCTTGCTGGTCTCGCTGTTGCGCACCAAGTAGCTGGCCTCCTTGCACAGCCTCAGCAGCGTCTCTGCATCCGTCCGGCTGATGGCCCCATGGTACCAGCTGAAGGTTGGAGAGGAACCAGATGTGCCAGGCAGAACAGACACCCCAGGAAGGACCGTGCCCCGGGGCAGCAGCAATTCAGCACTGCTGGAACCTCCCCAGGGACAGCAGCCACTGTTTAGGAGGAAGGTTGTGGGTGGCACAACTGGGGATGGGGGACAAGGGGCAGGGATTCCATCAGGCAGCTCAGGGGGGTTCAGGGGGCACATGGGGAAACCACAACTGCAGGATGGGCAGCACGGACAAGCAGGCAGAAAGGTGAGGCCAGGGAAAAAGGAAGAAACAGGTCTGCCCCAGGACTCAGCATGGTGCAGCCACAAGGATCCTGGAGCAGCCGTCCAGAGCAGGCAGGACTCACCACTGACTCTCCAGGGGCAGGGCAGGGTCAATCCTCTCCCCAACAAAGGGGCCAGGCTCGGTGATGAGTGTCTTCGTGCTTTTTAGACTGCTGGAGCCATGCCTCAGGGCAGCCCTGGCCTTCTCCTCCCTGCAGGGTGAGGTGCGACCATACCCCAGCCCCTCCGATGGACCTACAAGACAGACACATGTCACACCAGCAGTGGGGACTGGTGGACAGACTGGGCTCACAGCTTTCCCCATGTGGACAAAGTCAGCAGAAAGAACCAGAGCCATGTCACATTATGCTGGGACACACTGTGCTGCCCTGTCCCCTTGTCCTAAGCAAGGGAGGGCAGGGCAGAGCAGCTATTGGACTGCTGTTCACTGCAGCACCCCAAGATAGACATGGCTGAGTCCCCGCCATGTCAGCACTGAGGTTCTCACAGCACCTGAGCCCCTGGAAATTATTTTCCAGGCAAGTCTCAAAAGCTTTTTCCCTTTCTTCAAAATGAAGGCCACGGAGGTGCTGCGAGGGCTGGAGCAGCTCTGCTCTGGAGCCAGGCTGAGAGAGCTGGGCTGGGGCAGCCTGGACAAGAGAA
>JBCJKH010047604.1:9199-22546 GCA_039877255.1 Loriculus beryllinus
AGAAGATCGTGACCATAGGTGTATAACCCAGTGGGATTCCCTAATTCTAAACCTGCTGCTAATCCCAGCCGCTATTATTTCTTTATTGCAGGCCCTTTGTGCAGTGTCAAAGCAGCACCGTACACATCTCACTGTCTCCCTTCCATCTTTCCCCACCTTTCCAGACTGCACAGAGCTGATGAACACCAACTGACACCGTAGCAGTTCCCTAGCACGGCTTCCTGAGGTGCTCTGTGGATGCAGTAAGCTTCAGAAATCCTGCTGGTGAGGAGAGATATAAGCATGTCTCATCTGGTGGGGTTGATGTGACCTTGGAGGGTGGTTGGTGCTGCATGTTTCAAGGCCATGGATGGTGTGGAGCGCTCTATTCTTCTCCATTTCCTGGCTCCATACCTGTAGCCATAGTCAACTTTTCTCATCACAGATGCATTAATGCAGAGTATGGTGCAGTTAGTCGGTTCTGTTGCATTGTTCTCTCCTCCTCAGTTGCCTGCCTTTCCTCGGTATAGATACCCATCTAAGGGAGGAAAAGACAGACAAGTATTAATAATTGCATTATGAGCTCCAAAGCTGAGAAGTTTGATTGCTCTTTTTATCATTGATACGATAATGTGGTGAGTAGAGACGATACCATCAGAAGTTGCTTTCATCTCTGGAGACGGAGAATAAACTAGATATGTATCTTAGACTTGACCAGGATTCTTATTTAAGGCTTTTATGAAAGTCCTCATCTCTCTGGTTCATATGTATATTTTGAGACTTGTTAACACTCCACTGCCTCTCCCCAGCACACGACTGTAACTGTGGAGGAGCTTCGTAGAGCTCTGCTCCTGCCGCCTGTGTTTCTGAGAAAGGTTGGGCACCAGGGCTCATTTACCAAACTACCTGTTAGGAAAAAACAAAGCTATTCAAGGGTATCTATTTTAAACACTGTGACCAAAGACAACAGCAACACTTTGGCCTCTGTGGCTCTTTCCATGTGTGCATCTCAAAGTGCTTTGTCGTCACTACTTTGAAGCAGAAATCCCACTAATTAGCATTTATGTCTGGGATGGAGGGATGTGTTTTACAAGTCAGTGACATGAACAGCCCTGATTTACCACCGGATGAGGAATAGCGTACAGCAAAATAGGGCTTGTTCATTTGTTTTAAAGATCTGAGTTCACTTTGGTTACAAAGGGGGATCTGCAACAGAGCTTTATACAATAGGGTCCTGAACCTGAATGGGAAGCCCAAACATAGTCTTGAAGTATTTGTGCTCAATTCCTTTCTCTCCCTGAAGTTACACAGCTGTGGAGGACAGGACTGATGTCTAAGTGGAGATTTGATTTTTTTTCCCCTCTGTCATCTGTAGCGTCAGTAATTGGTAATTGAACTCAGGGAAGTTTGATGCTGAACCTGGCCTAACTCAGAACCATGGGAAGGTTTGTGTGCTGTATGATGTAAAATAGGATTTTACAGGAGCCATCAACTAAGGAACATTTCTGGAAGGGAAGGAAAGGCAGGGTTGATTTGCAGGTCAAGGACCAGTGCTTTATTGTGGTGGCCAGTGCCTTCTAGATTGCACAGAAGCTGCACGCAGTGGTAACTGATGATGGGCTTCATGGCACTTGCTAACAGGGAATGCAGTCACCAGGGTGCAAAGCAAGACCTGCTGCACAACCTGTCCTGACAAACAGCTCCTTTATACAGCAGCAGCACTCAGCAGGATGAGATGAGGGTCAACAAGCTATTTCTTTACCTGGAAAAAATATTTTGCATTTCAACTCATGATTCTATTTGCCAAATCCTTTGTTTTCAGCATCCAAAGCACAGATTATCCTAACAAACCCAAGATGATCTGTAGCTGGGAGAAGAGAGGCCTCTGGATCAGGAGGGCTGGAGATCTCAATGGTGTTTCACAAGATGGTTATCTCCTCAAAGGCTGTCACTTGGGAAACCAAGTGTGAGTGTTTAAATGCAGTTGCTCAGTGACTCAGCTGACAGAACTGCTGGCTGTGCTATGCCTGATTCAGATCCTCTGCTTCAATTGCTAGACCCAACAAGCAAAGCCTAATAAGTCCCCAGAATACAGTGGTATAATGATGAAGAATGCTGTGAAGCACTTAGCGATAGAAAAGCATGGGTAATGAGGGGCTTAATTTGGAACATATCATTTGTCAGATAATTTGGAGACACATCTCAAAACAGAGCATAAGAATGGAGTTTGCTGCACCAGCTGCAGTCACCCCAAATGTTCTTTCTTTGTGGCAAATCCTTTTTTGAATCTAAGCCTTCAGAAAAGAACCTGGAACCAATAAATGGCATAAAAGAATAAATGTTCACAACACATATTTTGGGTTTGGTTCAAACACAATATTAGAAAGCTGAATTAATTGTGTTTGTGTCAAACCCAAATATATTTTATGAAACAATGAGGCTTCTTAAATGACTAACTGCTGCCCAGAATGTATTTTCCGTAAACCAAACTAGATAACATCATATCCCTCTTAAATTGGTCAGGAGAAGTAGTTGCCAAATGACAATTCTGGGCCCTGTATTTATTCACCATCTGTGACTTCCACATCAATTTGTTCATTTTAAAAATCAAAACTTGATCAAAACCTCTTTTTCCTTTCTCTGCCAGAGCTGATGGGTAAATGCAACGGCTGAAAACCAAACTATGTTCTTCCTGCTGCAGAAATGGTTTATGCTGGGGGTGCGTGAGGAATGATGGAGTGTGGCTCTGTTGTCTTTGTGGGGATTCCTGCACTATTACGTACGTACTCATCAGAGTACACAAAGCTCAGGCTCTTAGTGGACATAAAAAGCATAAAATTCCCAGAAGGAATTTCTCTTGCTCTTCCATCTCCATTTTCCTGCATCCATCCATTTGTAGCATTGCATACCTGTTACTATAGTAGCAGACTGGGGTGTTTTTACCCTGAGCTGGCCACTCTCAGAGAAATCAATCCACTAAAGCAAAGCCAGAGCTCCTGCATTTGAGAGAAGACAGCAGCTATTAAAGCATCCAAGTAGTTCCTGCTTGGTTTAGAGGTCTGACATTGTAAATAACACCGGTGCATTTACATTCTGAGCAGGATTTATGATTGAGCCATAGATAAATACATTCTCTCCCAATTACACATCGCTGGTAGGCTGGTGTCTTGCAGTTCCAGAGGGTGGATCAGTTAAATGCTCCTTACATTTGTTTGTTATAGCTGGAAAGCAGCGTTGCTTAGCACAGGTTTTCCCCAAGTAGCTTGACATGACTCTGAGCTTCACCCAGCCTTCTGGTTTTGTTTGACATGAACTCATTTTGAGGCAAGCAGATAATGATCTGTCTCTCTCTGCATAGCTCACAGGAGTGCAGCCCTGAACCTTGGGCTCAGATTTTATGAACCTTTCCAAACTGCTCTGTGGAAGTGATGTAAATGTAAGCATTTCTGACAAACGCCAAGAACTGATGAGGTTTGCTTTGGTTTTATATTTACTTGTGGTGGCTCTAAATCAGAAACTTATCTGAACTTGTTTGCTAGTGACGTGAGGTGGAAACATCACAAGAAGAGGCTGCCTCATGCCATTTCTGGCACTTAACAGGCTTTATGGGAAATAGCAGAACCATTTTTTCTCAGAGGTGCTGGGACGCTTCCACTGCTTCCTCTGCTAAGGCTAATTTAAGTATAGGTATGAATCAGAGTTTGTCTTTCAGACGGAAGGCTCATTCAGTTGTCCTTTATCTTTGCCCTATCAATGGAGCTGCTGTGCAGATGGCAAGAGAAAGATGTCGTCTGGAGGCAGCCACTGGCGTGATGGGAGACAACGTGAAGGTGGGTGGTGGGGTGTTGTTTGTCTGCCTAAAGTCAAGTCCTATGAACGGTGAAAGGAGATGGAGGAAAAAGGAAACGCTCTCCCAGGCAATTTTCTTGGAGGAATAAAATGACATGAGGAATGACTGACAAATTAGAAGCACTTTGCACCTAATTTTAATGTGCTCCGATCTTAGGGAGGAGAAATATGTTAAGTTTCAAATTACCCACTTTACCAGTTGCTACCTTCCCTAGAATCAAAATCAACCTGGGCATTTGGTACTAAATCTTAAAGAAACAAATTGCTTTCTATGGTACACTGCTTTCTTAAAACAGATTTATTTGAAAGTCCAGCTGAGCAAGTTAATTTGAGCAGTGAGCTGGTCCATGACTGTTGAGCACTTGTTATTGAGGCCAGTTACTCCTATGAGCACAAATCATACTGCCAGGTACACTTGAGCTAAACCTGACCTTGGGCCCTAACTCAAAGCCAGCTGATGGCCATGAGAGACTTTCAATTGACTTAATGGCTGCTGAAGTAGATCCCAGGCTACATCAGCAATCAGCAGTGGCCTGGCTTGATTTACTGGCCCCAGTGACCCATGTTCCCAGAAAAGAAGGAGCAATTTCCTAAAGTCTTCTTTTCCGTTACTCTTCTGGACAACAGCTACTCTTGCACTAGCCCTAGAACCATCCTACCTACTCCTATACCTCTAGCCTAAGTGAGCCTCCAGGAGGAAGTCTGACGATTTTTACATATGACATTTACATATACCCACACATGTTGCTCCCAATACCAGAGTTTGCAAGGCAGAGAGAAGATCTGAAGTAATGCTTTAAAGCACTATTTAAGCTGGGTTACTCCTCAGTCTGTCTCTGAAGCTCTTTCCCATGACCTCAGTCCTTGCAGGCCTGCTAGCAATATGATGTGTTCATTTTATTTAATGTAAGTGATCTGAAATAGCCAGTTCAACATCCCAATTTAGTAATGAGACTTATTGAAGCTGATGAGCTGCCTTGGCTTGCCACACAATTAAATCTCAGGAAATAGAAAATATTCCAGGGAGGCTGGTAGATTTGTAACGCTATTTGAGGCTTAATGCATAATAAAACATTGCCATTTAAGGTTTAATATAATATGCAACAGCCCTAAATGACCAGCAAAAACATTATGCAAATTTTAAAGGAAGTTATTGCCTTCTGTAAATGACAATTTATCAATGGCTTGTAAACAAAGGGCTTTCCTCATGGTTACGGACCAAAGAAAACACTGACATTAGCAGGCTTAAATGGGTTATAGACATAGGAGGTCATCAGAAAGATCTACAGTATGAATCGTTGTGGGCCTTCCTGTCAGGCACTGTTATTTCTGTGTGCTAACAGACTACATTCAGCCTTCTCCATCTAAAAAACCAGATTTGCTTAAAAATAATGAGGGTTTTGGTTGCTTTTTTTTTAAGCATCATGCCTACAGTTTACTTGTGCTTCTTCTTCTCTTTTCCACTTTCAGTATTTGTTAAATAGTTCCAGATTTCATCCATAAACACAAGGGTAAAGACCGCAGTATTTATTGTCAGGACACCTCTTGTGGCAGCACATGAATCTGAGGGTAACACTGCAGGATTCTCAGTTGAAGTGCCCAATATTAGGGTGCCCAGGTGTGCTCTGGGGATATCTGCTCTCTGACATCATAACCTTTAGGAGGGAGATGAAGCCAATAATGTTGCCCTGTAGGCCTGGGCTTGCATCCATCACTGCAGTCTGTCCTATGGAGGAGCAGAGAGGAGAGCCAGCAGAAACACGGGTTGCCCCTAAGAACAAGTAGGTGTGGGAGAAGGAATAAAACCACAGCACAGAGTTGAACAATGATTCCTAAGGTTTTTTTGAGGGAAAGAGAGGGAGGAGGTATGGGTAGAAGTGGGCCCCAAGAGCAAGTCCCATCACATCCAAAGTGCCTGCCATTATAATGGGTTTGAAAAATGTTTCGGCTATTATGGAGCCCTTTTTACAGTTGTGCCATCAATTCAGCATGAGAAGATATTTTATTCTCAATGTGCTCTGAAGCCACGGAGGTATTTGCATTGTTAATTTCTCAGATGTCAAACAAACACCATTACTGCAAAATGAATGCAGCTACCCAGCTGAGAAACAGATCCATTCACTGCAAATAAGCACAACTTAAAAAATGAATGAGTTCCACTGATTGCAAGTAGCATCAGACATTAATAACGCTCTAGGGGTTTTTCACACAAGAGATAATGAAAGTGTTGTGACGGTTTCCAGCTGTCCATCTTTATCCCTCTCTGGGCTGCAAGGAATCATCACCTGCATCAACTGTAAAGGTCCTGAATCAGAGCACCAACTCTGTTGTCAGTCTGGGGAACTGATCTTTCCAATGACATATGATTTGACCCTCAAGTCCTGACAGTTGAGGCAGCTTTGTGTTCCCCTGACCAGCTGGACTCCTGAGCGAGGCATTGGCTGCTATCATTACCTCATCTATGCCATATCCTTCTCAATTTGCAAGTATCATCTGTGAAATGCCTAAACCTTCTCGTTCAGCCTAAACCTTCTTGTTCAGCATGATGCTTCCTTTCTGTTTCCTGTCATGCCTCACCCTTCCTTCAGCAGGTGGTGCACACACCACTGTTTCTTACCCTCCTTTTCCGATGCCTAGTTCTGTCTTCCCTTGTCTACTCCACGGCCTTGATTTTTTCCTGTCTCTGTGTTTGTAATAGCAACTTCAGCTCTCAGAAGATTAGGTGAGATGAACTTGTTATGTGACAAATTAAATATAAACAGTGCCAAAAAGCCATTCTGAAGTATCTGTCTGTGTCTCTGTATTCATCTACTAGATGAATCACTTGAGTTATAAAATGTGTGGAAGAGAAAAATCTAATGGAGATGCTAATATGATTAGTGCCCATAATTCTCACAAATCAAGCGTATCAGTTACGCACAAGTAGGTTGTCTAAGTGTCTGTGGGGTTTTCTATTTTATTATTTAAAGCTGATTAAACAACTGGTTGTGGGCCCTTACGTATCTTTCTACACAACTGATGCTTGAAGTGAATAGTAACAGCAAGGTATTTATGTTATGACTATTCAGGAGTCAAGCCTCACAGGATGAAGGCTGTGTTCCCTTCTCTGCATCATCTTGTTTCAAATATTGAGAAAACAGAGACACGCTTATTTACAGTTGTACTTAGTGAGGAGCTCCTAAACTGGTCTCTGTGTCAACCTGGATTTCATCTCTTTATTTGGCCTTTGAAAGCCTTTTTTGTGTGTGTTGAGCAGGCACAGCTAATGAATTAGCATCCTGTTTGTACATTGAATGGTAATATCCAAGCATGTGGCTGAAATATAGTGATCACCTTGCAGAATTAGTGACAAGATTCAGACTTTGTGTCTTTTATCAGGAAATTATAGCCCTGCAAATGCTATTTAAAAACTGTTGTGGTATGAAGACAAAAGCCCACTATAATGAGAAGTTACTGCAAGGAGAATGGATATTAATTGTTAAGAAGGTTATAAATCCCTGTGTTGATGGGCTGAACTCATGGGAGAAGAGCATAAGAACGTATTTATTCTTGGTATTAATTTTTAAGCTGAAAGAATTTATTGCAAAACAACCTAGCTACTGTTACAAACTCAAATGTTCTGAGCAAATCGAGTTCCAGCTTTGCCTGCCTTGCTCATCAGAAATGCTGTACTACTTGGAGCAGGCGCCAGCATGCGGCATAAGGAGAGAAAATAGGAAACCCTATGTCCACTTCTTCCAGCAAAGAGGGCACCCAGCTGTGGCATCACAAGGTAGAGATGGGCTGGAGAGAAGATGGGAATGAAGGCATAGGGAATATGGATTTGCTGTTACACTAATGGTGTGCCAGCACGAGCTCCTCCTGACGAGAGCAGGAAGTATCCTGCTAGAAAACAGCAGCATTGCCATCACCACGGGCTCATATTCCTGTACCTTATTTATTCGTTCAGCTGAAGACAAGAATCCCTGCTCTCTGTGGCAGCAATACAGCCTGCAGCCCTGTGGGTCGGGATGGGCAGAGAGGAGGGCAGGTTGGCCAGTGTTGCAAGGGTGAGTTGATGTTCCAGTGCAGAAACACTTCTCTCCAGAAGCCAAGTTACAGCCCTCTGGGCCTGACTCCAACACTCACTCTGCAGTGACTCAGGAGAGGAGACAGTGAGCTCGTGCAGCTGCAAAAGAGAACAGGCTTGAGCATAGCCAGTAATAGAAACTCGGGTTTAGCTCTGAAAATAAGCCGTCCTACGTGCAGTCGGTGTGGAGTACAAGCTTGAACACAGGCCAAGAGCCCTGTTGTAATTTATGAGGTCTTGAGCTTGTTCCCTTTGTATCCCACAACCTGCTTTCCACTCCCCCTCACTCAGCTCTGAGCACAGCCACAGGGCTTCTTTCTCCTCATGTCAACCACAGCTTGGTCAGGCTGGTCTAGACACACATGCAGGAACAGAGGGCAAGGTGAAGCCAGTGGCCAAGTGAAATCCAGGCTCACAGGAGCTCACCCCCAACTACAGCCTTGCTCTCAGTCTCTTTCTGTCCCCAGACTAAAAGCGAAAAGTGTCTTCACGTGGGAAACAGAGAGATGGCGTGGGAGACAAGGAAGGCTGGGAGCTCTCCTTGACCTGGAGGTCTCCTTTTGAGCACAGAAGGCACAAAAGATGAGTTTACAAGCTTAAAGAGTTGCTTCAGTTACAGCCTGGGCTGTCGATAGAGCTAAAGAGTGCTAATTTGTATGTCAGTGCTCTCATACACTCACTACCATCCTGAGAGGATGTTCGAGTGACTCTTGTGAAGGTCCCTGAATGGTCCTTTGGACTAACCAAGGATTTGTCTCTTTTACTTATGTGAAAGGGTTGGTTTACAGTTGTGAGCTATCCTTACCTTTCCCTGAATAGGAAGGTTTTGGCTGCCTGAGAATCAGGCAGGCTTGATATTTGAGATGAAGTAAAAAGAAGGGTCCCCTGACAATGGATCTGTGGGGTCCTCAGAGGAAAAGCAAAATATTCTTATTAAATATGGATTCATTCATATCAACTGGACTACAAGGACTACTCACTTGTGTGATTCACTAAACATATTCAGCCAAGATAATCAGCAATGGCCTGCTTCAATACACTATTTACCCACCTGCTTTTTAGAACAGCTTATTGGTGAAGAAATAGAGCCAGAGAGCAATGGAGCTGGTAGTACACATCCAGGCTGGTACATCTGCTTAGTGCTGATCTTCTGTTGATTTCAGTAGGGTCAGATCAGGAGCTACTGGGACTACTCCAAGTTTGTTATTTCAGATGAATTTCAACAATAACATCTTTTCATTTGTTTTATTTTGCCATAAAGTCGCTGGCTTCATCCTGCCAAAAGCCATTGGTAATGGCGTATGCAGCACATACTCATTAAACATGTAGTGGTCTCATCCTGACCTGGGCACCAGAACCTGGGTACTTATGCGTCTTGTATATGTGCCATTGCACTAATGGAGCATTTTGGAACTACGCCATTTCTGAGCTGAATCCAGATTTTAAAGCCAGTCTCTAAAAGGTATCTGCTCACTTAATTCATTTGTGGTAATAGCTTCAAATGAGAGGCATTCATTTCCTCTCAACATAACTGCATTATGAAATTCTATTGTGAATGGAGCACTTGTAAGGAAATCTTAATTATTTCTTAAAGCTTTACTTCCTTTCAGAGAGACAGATTTAGAAGATACATTTGGCTTTGTACAAATGAACCCTTACTGGAGCTCTGAACAGACTTTCCCAAGCGCTATTTATTAGACCCAGAAATTGCATAACCTTTCTGGGAGGAAAACAAAAACAAAACCTCCACCCCATTTTATGTATTCCAGTGCTCTTTGGTACTTGAAAAGATTGATAGAAAACACTGTATTCACATAAATTAGTTATTTTTCTGTAAAAAATAGGATTTTTCCCCTACAATAATAACAGATGTAGCTTGCCATGTTTGATAATGCCTAGCACCACTCAAGTGACAACAGAACTTGACAGCAACTGGGAACCATAATGGTGCTGCTGCTTCACAGTGCTAGGGCCAATGAACAAAGGAGTGGAGAAGTCCCTAAATCATTCCTGGGGAAAGAAGACACAAAGGGAAAACCACTGTTGTTGTACAGGCACGGTTTTGGTGTGCAAATGCAATAGACACTTGGCTCTCGTTCTGCACTCTGTTAAGGCTCTCCCCACCAGCACTGATCTTTATGTGTAAGTTTATTATTTACATTGCGATTCAAGACACAGATTTCAGCTGCTCACATTTAGACTGGATAAGGAAGGAAAGGCAAGCTAGTTACCGGCTTTAGACTCTTGAGCAAATCTTAGGTGCAAGTATGCATATGCAAAGGAATTGCCTTTCTTAAAGGAAGGAAAGACCTTCTTCATCCATGCTCTGTGGTGTGCATTAGCTGCTCTCCCCAGAGACCAAGAATGAGAAGTGCTGCATCTATCTAAGTGCTGTTCCCAGTAGAAAAGTGGTTTTTTCTTCATCTTATCCAGCTCCCTGTCATTTACCATTAGAACTAAAGAAATTCACAGTGCATCACCATTCCCCTGCGAAGCCCATGAATGGGCTGGCAGGAGCTATGACAGTTCAGGAGTGTGTCCCTTTTTGTCTTTCTGTCTTTTCATAGTCCCTGCTATTAAGCTCTTGCTGCCAGAGGGTTCGTTGCATCTGTTTGATAGATGTAAGTACACCCAGCAAAAGGAAAGGTGAGGGAGAGGGGTCAGGAGACGGAGCATTTTCAACTTGGATTTCAGTGGCACAAAGGTACAGGCATGTGTTGATAATCCAGAGGATTAAAAAATGCTTGAAAGATTTATGGCAGCCTGGAAAAATCGATAGTAACTCATCACAGGCAAAATCTTCTGGAACACAAAATCCCACTGCGGGGGACAAGGCAAAATTATGGCAGTCTGCAGAAGGACTAATGAGCCTGTGATTAAAATTGAGGACTCGCTGCGTCACGTTGCATCCCTCCTATAAGCTTCCTCTGAGAACTGGCCCATCCAATTCATAGATCCTGAAAACAATTTAGACACAATTATTATTTATAAATAATAAATACGTATTAAAAATAAGAAATTAGTCAGCTTAGACTCCTAAATATCATTTAAGAACTGTGGCCCTTAATCCCTCCTTGCCTCAGTTTCCTGCTTCCAAAACTGTGAAGTTTCTTTTCTCTCCTGCTGAATCTCTTTGTCATCTTCATACTGTACCGTGGTAAAAGGCAGAGAGCTTTTGCTGTCAGTGCTTTGCCCAGGAGATTCCTGGTCTTGCCAAGCACTTCAAACTGCTGCTCTTAACAGAAATCATTAGTGAAGAAACAGATTTCCGAGAGGGAACCTTGTCCCTTAAATCTCCTCAAGAAAAGCAAACTGTAAAGGACAGCCTTGAACTGGTGGGATATTGTCATCTTATGCCTCGAGCTGCAGTTGTTAAGTGTTCATGGTGCTAGTAAGTTATGTGAACCAGTGAGATGATCTCTTCCCCAAGAAGTAACCTCAAAAGAAATAGCAATTTAAAACCACTGGATACCCTCGTAATTTCTATGAAGACAGAAACCAGGTTGTGGAGTATTTCTGGTACAATACCTTTGCAAGGTCTTATTTGGAAGGAGAGAATGAAACAGCCTATGTTGAAAGCTATTCTAATAATATTTATCAGAAGAAAAAGCCTTGCCAAAGCAGCTGCCAAGGCTGAATCAGAATGTGTCAACATCCTACTGCCTCCGATCTACATCAGATCTAAAAGATTTGGCAAGAAATTTGGATCAGAGCAATTACCTGTGTGGCTATTTGTCAAGGGTTGTCTCAACCACAGCACTCAGGGAGATTGAACTGTCAGAACCTAATAAAGGAATAATAACAGGACACTTCATTTCCATTGGACACCAGAGATGAATAGCTGGTGAGTCTGAATGGAGACAAAATAAAACTGAATATGTATTTGGCTTTAGTTTTTGTTAAAGGACTGTAACATGAATAATGAATATCTTAAGGAGAGAAGACTGGGCCTTCAATTTCTTTCAATAATATTAGTGTTGTATATACTGGTTTGAATAAAATACATTTCATAAAACACCTACACACAGCTCTGCAATATATTATGGATGGCCCCTCTTGAGAAATCTTACATTGCTTTCAATTTTGACACAGTGATATGGTAATAATAGAAAATTCAGGCATAATATTCAGACTGCATCTATTTTCCCCCTTTATTATTTTGTGCCACACTGGGTGAACACAGTTGTGCTTTCCTTATGCCTCTTCAGGCAGCTTGCACGGCACTGCAGTACTCACAGGAGGAGGTATCTGATGCAGTGGAAGGTTGTGTCCTGCATTGTGTGGACTGAGCATTGTGTGAATCTGAAGCAGGGTTTTTCAAAAGGCTCCCAAAATAGCTGAACTTTGGCACAGAAAATGCTGCCAAGACTGGAGGAACTGCCACCAAACAGATGCATGGCATGCTTGATGAGAAGCCAAATCATGCAGCCCAAGCAGTGTCCCTTGGGAGTGATGAAGAAAACTCAAGTGCTTGGCCATCAAGTGAAGGAGCTCACCACGCGTGTGGATAGTGGAGTGTGTGGTACCTAAGAGCAGCAGGTAGAAGCAGCAAGAAGGCAGCAGGGAGAAAGACATCAAAGAGCTAAACACAGTGTTTGAAGGAGTTTTCCCATGCTGTGCTAAAGGAACCAGCTACTGATGGTGCAGGAAGGTCTGGAAATAACATGGACCAAGAAAACTCCTGCTCCTGTGCCCATTGCACATCCTGCCATAAGACTGCGGAAGCAAACTGAAGTCAGGGTGCAGGTTTGGTGCTGGGTGCTGAGAGGCCAAGAGAGCCGGTGAAGAGGCATTGCTGGAGGTTAGGGGCCAGTTATTATCCAGTAAAAGCCCTAGAGGGCCTGGGCTCAGGACAGAGTGTAAAAGGCAACGTTCCACGGCTAGCTGCCATCATGGATTTTGCACTGAGATTAACTCCCAAGTAAACAACTGCTCATTCACTCAGGTCATGGCTGCCCTGTGATGGGGACCATGGGGAAGCTGCGATGCGCAGATACAGCCTTAAGCCAACTGGCATTGACCTGCCAGGTCTGCTTGCCCCAAAGGCCCCACAGACCCTCTCCTTTTACAGGTGATTTTACCTTCAGCCCTATCCTCATGGACCCCACTCGATAAATCTTCTGGATTCATCTCTCATCAGAGCATGCATAGGGGATCTCATCTGCTCTGTGAGTGTGCTCTAGTATTAACAGCAGGGCAGATGCATTTGGCTTCCTGCTGTGCATGCACAGCCTAATTTCTAGACAACCCAATTATGAGGGAAACTGTGAAATGCTGCAGTAAACAACCAGGCTTTCGAACTAAAAAGGAATCTGTTATAGATAAACAAATGGTAAATCAGGCAGTGCTGATTCAGATTGTATTCAAACAGCAAGAGGGCAGTGAGACACAAGGGTAAGGTGTTGTAAAGGTGGTAAAGACAGCACTAAATACCATCCAGGGCCATGGAT
>JBCJKH010047606.1:4958-16257 GCA_039877255.1 Loriculus beryllinus
CCAAACACGCGAGACCGCCATCGTGGGGGTGGGGGGGGGGGGGGTTGGGATGAGGCGAGGAGGCGCGCGGGGGCCCGCGGGCGGGCAAGGACGGGGGAAACCGCGCCCCCTAGCGGGCGGTGCCGCTGAGGGGAGCGGAGGGGCGCAGCGGGGCCCGCACCGCCGCCACCGGGCCCTGCCCCGCCGCCTCCATCCTTTACCGGCCCCGGCTTCTGAGACAGCGCGAAACTGGAGTACCCGCCACCTCCGGCAAGCGCGGGAGGGCCCGGGCCGCGGCCCAGCGGCGGCGGGGAAGGGGAGCGGGTGAGGCCGGCACCTGCGAGGCGCCGGGCGCGCCCGGGGATCCCCGCGGGCCTCGGGGCGGTGCTTCCCGCCCGCTGGGACGTGTAAGTGGGGGGAAAAGGGGGGTTAGAAACCCGCGGGGTCAGGTTTAGGTTGCCATGGAGACAAAGGGTGATTTACTTTTTCCCCCCCAATTTCATGGTTTTCACTACGAAGCGCATCGCCTCTCCCCGGCCTGAGGAGCGGGGCGGCAGGCACCCCGGCCCCACCGTCAGGCCCTGTAGGAGAGGGCTGGAGCTCATTAGAAATGCCCTTAAGGGAACTAGGAGTTTCCAAGCTCTTGGGATCGATTTAGATACGGTGACGGGTTTCCATGCACTTGCAACAGAAGCGGAATGGTGTAGCTAGATGTCGAAACATGGTGGAGGCCAAAGCGTTCAACTTTAAAAGCAAACCAAGAAGCAAAGCACCTGGTTGAACTGGGTGGAGCTGCTCTCCCTGTTCACATCATCAAACGTTAATCAGAGTGTGAAAATTCTGCTCCTGCTCATCCACAGGTCTCAGTTTGGGAACCACCGACCCATAG
Source organism: Loriculus beryllinus (assembly GCA_039877255.1). Classification (NCBI taxonomy): domain Eukaryota; kingdom Metazoa; phylum Chordata; class Aves; order Psittaciformes; family Psittacidae; genus Loriculus; species Loriculus beryllinus. Next base: position 5,827 of record JBCJKH010047606.1, read on the forward strand.
TGATGCAACGCCAAAGGCCAAAGTGAGAAGAGTGGCAGAAAATAACTGTAAGGCTTCAGCACAGGGTATAAACGTCACTCCTTACATATAGTTAAGCTTCTGTCACAGCATCTCAGCATGCAGCTTGCCAGTATACAGCCTCTTGAAGTGATGGATTTCGCAGTTACTCGGTGAAATTCTTTACTCACATAACCAATTGCTAAATTTGTCCTAGACGAGTGCAAATCTATATTAGTATATTGTACCCATTATGGGTAACAGTAGAAGAGGAGCCCTGCTGCCATCCTAATTCATCAGTAATGCCAACACGGAAACCAGTATTGAAATCGTCGCTAGTTTTCTCACTTCAGGAGCCATCATTTTGTGAGAAAAAAATGTAAATACATCTGGAGTACTGAGCCTATTACTGCGAAATTTCCTTGTGAACAAGTTTTCCCCCATGCATGGTGGTTTATTTCTTTCGGTATGTTTATTATAGGAGAGGTTGGAGGTGGGAAGTTGTAGTTCTGAGTTAAGATGATCTTGCTGCACATTTTATTGGAAATCTTTTACTCTGAAGATACTGATATTTTAGTTTCCACCACACACCCTCCTCCCAGATTGAATGTTTCAGCTGTCTGGGCATATTTAATTGCTCTTAAATAAAACACGGAGGGGGTTTTGTTACCCGTTTTCCACGCACTCCAAGTTTGAGACAATGACTACTAATAGACATTAAGAATAGCCCTTGCTTATACTTACGCAGCAGCACAAATGCCCACAGGAGTTCCCTGTGCTAATAAATTGTCACAACAGCCATGAGGGTTTTTTGGAAGCAGATTTAAAGATAGTTGATAATCTATGCCTATGAAATGAGCCTCAGCGCACTGATGGTTTTCCTTCCCACTGAACAAGGAAACTTGAAATATCAGTGTGGGATGTGTAATCCTGTACTGCAGTTACTTCACATACAGAAATGCAAAGTACCTACAGTTCTCACATACTTATTACATTACCTATTATATTTCCTGGAACTAATTCTGGATTTCCATTTGCCAAGTCTTTTTTTGGCAAGCCAGTAACTGCCTCTTTTGTTCTGCCACCCAATAACAATAATAATGTTTCTCATCTTTTAAGTTTTGTTACGTAAAAGAAAGATAGAACATTTTCAGGCACCTTTTCCATTCTCTCTACATGGGCTACTGCTGAGGACCAGACAGCAAGTATGTTTTCAGTCTGTGCATTTGGTCACTAATTGAACAAAGTTCTGCAGACACTTACAAGACATCCTGCTGACTTTTAGTGCCAAGGTGATATTTTTGGTGTGACAGCTGTGCTCTTTCACAAGCCAGCTGTTTAGCAATGACCTGATTCAAAAACTTGTCTAGTTTCTTATACTGTAGGGGCAGGGGGAGAAGAAGAAGAATGCAAAATGTAAAGATCTGGATCTTTCCTTTCAGCACTCTGGTTTCTGTTCAAAACAGTGCAGATAAGGTTGTGGGAAGGAAAGGGAAAAAGTACTACATTAACAAAAACACTTGCCTCTCATGGCAGCACCCTGTGTTACATTCTTGACCCTACATGAACTCTCCAATTTTACTCATTTCCTTTCTCCCAACCCCCCCCCCCCCCCGCATGCTACTGCCTAGTTCCTTTATTTAACCTTTCAGTAGCATCCTCAGTAATCTCCCAACACAAACATTCTTCAGTTAAGCTTTTCTTAAAACTCACTTCAAGAAATTAATCCTCAACTTCTCTCCCTGGAAATTCCCTTTTGTATGAGGGCAAAAAAGGCAAGTTGTTCTCTGAGTGAAACTGCAAACACACAGCTCAAGAACAATGCAAAATGATAAATATAGTTTCAGATTCACAAAGTTCAAGGGCAGCCGTGACTCACTCCCTATTCTGAGAACTTTTACTGCATATTTCAGGCCATCACTCCCTGCTTGTATTATGACTAAGCTTGAGAAATATCACCCAGTGATTCTCTCCCCTCCTTCCAAAGATGCTGGTCTTAGGGTCTTAATTTAAACATTTTCTTTTTTTTTCTTTTTAAACTGACTCTCATTTTTGTTTTGATCCAGATGTTGGACCAGGCTTTCCCATACCTCTGTGAAGCTCTCCTTAGACTTCCCTCTTACGCAGGGTGATATTGGTTGTCTCTTTGGAAAGAGAAGACAGGCCATCTGCTCTGCCATTCTGTGTTCCACACAGTATCCCAAGGAAACAGAAAATGACAAAAATGGTTTCCAACAAAGTGCAAAGAAATTTGAAATTAAAATTCCATGTAGCTTTTCTTTTGAGTTAGTTACACAACTGGCAGTTACCATAACCTGATGATTCTCTTTTTAATTTCTACAACTATACATGTACTTTTGTAAGACAAAAATGGTGAGAATTTAAGACATTGTGGTTCTTCTGTAAAAAAAAAAAGTGGATCCTTTAAACAGGCATTATTAAGTATTTCCCCTAAGCTGTATTGTAGCGAAATATTCCTAGTACATGCTCTAAAAATAATTCATATTTCAGGGATATTTTTTCTAAAAGGAGCACAGTAGTACTAATCTTCTACGAGAAAGGGCTCTGAAAAGCAGGTGGAAAGAGGTCTTCCCAGTTCAAGCACATACACTGATAACAGCTTTCAGGAAGGTTAAATCCTCCCATCAGATATGCAGGGCAGATCTCAGATAAGCAGCAGAAATTAAGGATTATCTTGACTACAACACGAACTGTTTACTTTGCCATTTTAAATGGTTGTGTTGGCTCCATTTCATTTGTTGCTGGGTAATGCTTTCCAAAAGAGGACTGAGGACCAGACACCACAATTTATACTCTATTCAGAGTAATCCTACCGACTCCAGCAGCAGCTCCTAAAAACAACTTTTTCATTTTGTGAGGCTAACTTGCTGCACATTTGGGTTACATTCTGATTCAAATGAAAAGTGCTCAGTGACAAGAAACTTTCCCTGTTGGATTGTATCAAGGATACAATGTAGGTTCCTCTGAGCATAGAAACATAATCAGTAAATAAAGTTACTGTTTCATCTAAAAAAATGAAGAACGTTTAGGCATAATAGCTCAGAAAGCTAACACGGAGGAAAATATTCAGAGGAAAAATTTACCTGAAAGGTGATAGTTGAGGGAGTGACCCTCAAGTGACAAGCAATAGAAAAAAACATCAAAATCATCTTCCCCGTGTAGCGTGTCAATGAGACCACAGCTCATTTGTCATCACTCTCATTCCAGGCAAACAGGGACAGTGAGGAATTAATTCAAAGAAAGGAAACAAAAATACGCGGATGATTTGCTGAGGCTAAAATGAAGAGAGACTACAAGGGCCTGGGACATTCCTAGCATGATTAACAGAAAATACATGATGTTTTCTAGTGTATACTACAGAGCAAACAATAGAAGTAGGTTTATTGAAGATGATCTGAAAAGACTTGCATAATTTCTTCCTATTACTTTTACTTGTTAACTTGCTTCCTTTCATCTTCACCAGTGAGACAGCACCATCATTCGTCCTGCACATTATCAGTTATAACACTCCTCAGGTATAAAATTCTTCACACATCAGAACATTCACCTTCAGAAAACAACTTACCTACCCAAGAACTATTTTCTGCTGCACCCAGCACGCTGCATGTTATCTGTGCTATAATTACCGAAATCATAGCATTCCAAACTCCATGCATTCCACCCACAATCATATTTAATGCTTAATTCTGATAACATCTGCCAAACTGTAGTCCAGGTTTTGATACTACAGAAGGCCAGGGAGTGGACGCAAACTCGGATCTTCTGTTCATGTTCATGATCCTCAAATATTAGCCTTGGTAACCTTGTGCTAACAAACAGAAACGAGGGACAACATCATCTGCTGCTCCATTGTATCCCAGATGTCTAAGCTGAGCATGCATGAGAGAGCCTGGGAGCTCAGGGAATTGAGTTCGTGAACACGTGTAGCTGCTTTTGAGAAAGGACACGTAAAATTGTTGCCTGCATTTAAGCAAAGGTCAGAGCATTTAGGGGGGCTTATCATAGGATGGTTGGGGTTGGAAAGGACCCCCGCGCCGTGGACAGGGATGCCTCACACTACATCATGCCACTCAAGGCCGTGTTGGTATTGGCTGGCTGATATTGACATCTGCATGTGCCACCCCAGTCCTTAAGTGATGGAGATGACAGTGCTCTGTTGCCACACCTCATCCTGAGCTGACTGCATTCAGCTCTGACTTCCAGCACCTTACAAAAAGGCACTTGGAGAGCTGCAGTCTTTCAAGCAAAGACACATAATGGTTCCATGCAGGTAAAACCCTCTCTCACACATCTGGTTTTGCCCCTTCACAAATTGAGGTTGAAATTATTTGTGGGTATGTAGAAGCTTAAGCTTACAAGGACATTTGGGCTTAGGAGCAGAGCTACCCATCCTGGTGAAAAACAAAACAAGGTAAAACATCAAGCAAGCAAAACAAGCAGTCAAACTGCAATGGAAACTGTCTCATCGTGAGTGGTAATCCAAATAGTTTGTTTCCCACCTCCAGAAGGCTCCTCTGGAGTACACAAAACCACCCTGAGTGCAGGGAATAACGGTAGCACCAACAAAACCCTGCTACCTCTGAAATGGAAAACTAATCAGCAAAACCACACATTTCTTTCTGCCCTCATGTTTTTTGGCACCTTCTCATTTCTCATCCTTCTTTTGCAACCACCATGAGTTATGAGTCTCCTTGCAAGCTGCGAGACTGTTTAAGTCTCCTGTTGACTCAAGAACAAACAGCTCCTGAAAGGCTAATGGCAAAACATCCGATGTTTTTAATTCTTGAAGGATGTAACCTTGAAAGAAGATTTCCCTCCCACCTCGTCTAATCCTTTCTTTACAAACACCTAATTTTTTTAAGGAGGTGATAGGGAGAAGGCAAGGAAGCATAACAAAGCAAGATACTCTTCGTACCCGTGGGCGAGCCTACCTGCTCCCAGTGATTATGGACACGCTACCAGCAGCAGTTCCAGTAGCACACAATGTACCATCACACACCAAGGGTATTTAATATTTAAACAAAGACATGTGAGCTGTTCCACAACAGTAGGCCAGTGCAGACTGAAGATTTGCAAAACCGGATTCATAGATTAAAAAATAATAACAAAAATAATAGAACAATCAAGGTTGTGAATTAGCCTGGACTAAGCCTGTATTTTTGCTAATAACCAGTTCTTAAATGTGTATGTGTTCCTCCTAACTTCCAAGACTATAAACATTCAAAATATTTGTAATTAAGGTATTTTTTGGTGCATCTGAAACATTTGTGAAAGCACAAGACTTGTGTTTCGTTAAAGTAAATTGTAGTCCCAGAACATCTTTACATCGCCTTCAACTGCTCCACATTGCTCCAACTGCTCAGGCAGGGCTTGAAACAGAAGTCAAGAGTCAGTGGAAAAAACACAAGAGAGATGAAAAAAAATCTATTTTTTATATAGTATTTTTTAGCTTTCAGCATAGTTTCCATAGCAGTATTAAACCAAACTATTTGTGATTTTGCCTCAACTGGCTGGCTTGTGCTGTTGCAACTCAGAGCATTTCTAACATTACATGATGTTAGAATTACATGATCTCTGGTGGCAAAGTCACTCATTTCCATGCACAGGCCATGGCTTGTCACCCACAGGTTGTTCTGACACAACTATTGAATTGGGTCACACTCTAAACCGTGTGAGGCAACCTGGGTTAAAAACTGATGCGTGATAATTCTCCTCTTTGAGAAAGAGGAGTTTCACACAATAAATCTGTGGAAGGTGTCTCGAAGAGCTTTGAATTAGACATGCCATAAGAATAGCATTAGCCAAGAAGCATTGATAATTTTCTTCCTCCTGATATACTTGGCCTTGCCCCACAGGAAAGGGATGTTGTCAGACAACAGTGTTCACAGCCTTCCTGTCACAGACAAGTTTTAAATGATGACCAAGGGCTTGGATATTTTGAATATTTAAAGTTTCACCTGGTTGCTTGATCAATGAACAGAGCTTTGTGCAATTAGATATCCTTATAATAAATCATGAAGCCAAACTAGTTGTCTGTCTGGATAATACAGTTACATTGATTTTAGGAGATAAAAGCAGCTCTGGAACTACTAGAACATCCCTTATTCTGTCACATACTTGCACACAAAGTAACCTTAAATACCCGACAATAATCATCCAAGCCATTGCAGGCCTAATTTGAGCACAAATCTAATAAAGCCTACCAGCAGTTCATTTGATAATGATTTTATTTCCCTTCAGGCTCTTTGCCATAGATGCTACATTAGACTAAACCGTCATTAGATACTTGAGGATCAGCCCTGCTGAAACAGAGTCAGAAGAACAGTGGCATAGCTGAGAAACAAGACCAGAAGCAGGCTGTGGTATTTCTGTGGATATTTTGGGCTAAATGGACTTTAACACAACAAATGAAAGAGGAACTATATTGAGTATTTTGGGCCAGAAGGCATGCAGAACAGACACATGTAATTATTCATGTATTTGTGGTTAGGAAAACATCATCCAGTCACCTTTCCATTTCCTCCCTAGCTTCGACATACTGCATCGTGTCTGCAACAGAATTACAAAGTTTAAAGATAGGCACTGTTTTTCCTATTAGCCATGGTCAATCAAGAAGTTATGTTTGGTTTATTTCTTGGACTTTTATTATGTGTATTCTGATGCAGTTCTTTTATTCAGTTTATCTCACCTTGTGCATTTCTGCAAGCTTTTCTTCTGTTTAGCTATTTTCTAAGTTTTATCTCTTTGTCATTTGATTGATATACTTTAATAGAGAGAGCACGGTCTAGAAAAGTGGTCCAAATAGTGACTCAGTTTTGTCTTCCCTGTTAGTTACATTGTTTGATATGTCAACATATTTTATTAGTATTAAAGATGAAATTCGGAGTTGAATAAAACGCAAGCAGTAGAATGTATTGGCTCTTTACACAGCAGTGTGATTGAAGAGAAAGGTAATAACTGCTCAGTGTGGCTTACTTAATCTACCTTGGTGTAAAGCCAAATAAATTTCACTGTCTGAAATAAAAAGTAATTCTTAAACTACAGTAGTTGTTAATGATTACTAGAACTGGAAATAATCAATCAACATTCACATGCTAGTGAGTAATAATCTTCTAGAAACATCCTGAATACAGAGATTATACTCTATTTTAACAGCTAACAAAGAAAAGGTGAATTTACATCTCAGTACTCATTTGCCTAATGAGAACCATTAACTTATGAAGTTAATGAACCGATACATCCACCAGCTCGGTCCAATGACCCTGTACTTTGGGAAAAGCTGAAGGATGCGTGTGGTGGAATGCTGCTGACCATTTCCTGAGGCTGGGCTCTGGGTGCCTGGTGAATAGCATTCAGCCCTGCTCAGGACAGGCAGTTGTTTGGAAAAAGAAAACCATGAGGAACGGTGCTCTTCCCACACAGCAGTTCTGAAAAAAGGCTGCTGGCATTTTTTCACGTCCCTGAATAGATTGCACACAACTGGCTCCAACACCGTCCATTAAACATTACAGGGAGGAGAAAAAGCATGAGCACCTTTAACAGCATTAGAGCTGTGCTTTCTCACCTGCTTATTCCTGTCCTTTGTACACTTGTAATGTTTAGGCAACATTTACTGGCATGCTGAGACTTGCAACTCAAACATCGGAAGCATCACATCAGTGAGATGAAGGGTAGAAGTAGCATGGTCACTGGATAGCTGTGACCCAGATGGACACTTGTGAATCAAATCCTAAGTTAAATACTGCTGAAACTCAACGTTAGGAATTTTGTGCTCCCAAAAAAAGGACAAAGCAGAGCAGACCGGCTTCTGCTTGCCTAGAGCAGGACAAAGCTGGTTTCTCTGTACCTCTGTTACCTACTGGTCTTCTCAGTTCAAGGGCATGGGAAGAGGCAGCTGTGCTGAGAAGGTTACGAGTGTAACCTTTGGATGTGTATTTCAGAGTTCACCTATAAAGTCAGCCTCTCTATTCCAGCTGGAACTCGAACTGCTTAACCTTCAATCTCAGCGTCTTTCAGGTCAGAGCTGCAAATGGATGGAGAAGCCTGTTTCCAAACGGCCTGGCAGCCTGTTACACATTATCTTGATGTGGAGTGGGCAGAGGGATATCAGGGCTCTCTGTCCCAGCAGAAAAGGATACCCTAGGATACAGCCCACTGGGCCACAGCTTGTGTGTGTGTGAGTTCAGGCAAGTTTGTTAAAAGGCCATGCAATGCCCCAGGAGGGAGGCTGTTTGTGTAAGTGCCTTCTTCAAAGGTGTCAAGAAGCTGTAGGAGATGCTAGGCTTCCACTGAAGGCAGTTGGAGAGCTAGGTGCCTGAAATTCCTTAGAATTGGGCTGCGTGACAATGAAGTCATAACTACTTCACTTTTCCTCCCTAAAGAGTTACATACATTTTTACTGTGCAATAATAAAGAGATGAGAGAAGAGGACATACGTTTTTACTGTGTAATAATAAAGTGATGAGAGAAAAGGTAAGGGATGACGATACTGAGGTACGTAGTATTTTTAACAAAGCTAATTAGTTTTGGTTTAAAAATACAAAAAACCCTACTAACCCACAACACTGTGTTCCAGAAGTGAGCCTTTAAGGACGAACTATGCCATATTCTACTAAAAAAATTAAACCCAGAACTCTTAAGTGTCAGTTTACACAGAACAGCAACCATAATCTGTTCACTTCTCACTGTTGTGAACCATTTCAGTTTTTACTCATATTAATGCAGCAGATTGAACATACCTTTGCACGGGGAAGGTTTCTTTCTGTAGCATTTTATTCTTCCTCATGCCAAATTGGCTACAACACAGTACATTTTAGCAGCAGCGCCAATCTGTTCAGCTTTTGTGACATGAGGCAGCACACGGGAGCACTGCTGCTGGCAGAGGCCCAGCCATCAGTGCTCTGCATGCTGCCCTGAAAATGAAGAAGATGTTTCTTTTGAGCTGGGGCTGGTGCTGAAAGCAAACAGGAGCAGAAATTGCTTCGCAAATAGCCAAACAGAAGCTTGTCATTTTTATGATTGTCTTTTAGAACTAAACCTTGCTTAAAGCAACTGTTTGGAGCACAAAGCACAAGAACAAAACCACCCCTTTTCAGCTGTGAGGAAGTTCATCCTTTATGAAACCTGGAGGAACAGATGTTACTGTGTTCCCAGGCAAGTAAAATCTGGAAGGAAATGAACACCATTATCCAGGAAATGAAAATGATTGGGAGCAGCTGTAAACTGGAGCCTGCTGACTCTCCCTAGCATGTTCTGTGGCCGTTGCTCATCCCTGCAAAGCAGGGCTTCAATGTCCCTTTAACGCATTTTACCCTGGCAGGGACACCCCCGTGGAGGCTGGCTGCCACAGCCCCAGTAGCATGCTTGAAGATTAGTTTAGGGAAAGCACAGATGCTCTCCTAATCCTACGTGGAAGCCGCGAGAGAGTGCAAACTCCATATTACACAAGATCCCTTCTCTGACTCAGTGGAAAGGATTTCCTGGATGCCCAAGGCAGTGTTTAGTCAGGCGCAGGGACGATATGCAAGTGAGCGTGAGTGCAGCTCAGTCAGTTACACCACAGACATGGCCTATCCAAGCACTTGAAATAAGAGTTATTGGCACGTTTCTGCATTTCTAGGCAGCCTTCCTGCCTATAGGACCAATATGCTCATGTAAACCTATGCAGGGATTTGGCTCAGAACCCTAAGGATTAAAACAGACCTATGTGAGGCTTCCCCTTGTTGTTCTCAGGTGTGTACAGCCAGGATCCACGTACCTGTGCTGCGTGCCCAGCTCCTCCTCACCACAAAAACATCCTTCCTAGCTCCTGCCAGAAAAGAGTGCTGTGATTGCCACCACCTCGCAGCCATCTTCTGCAGCCTGGCTGATGGCTGTCAGCGCTTCCAAGGAGCTGAAGATAAATGAAGTGAGGGCTTTCAGCAATCTGATAGTGCTGCAATCTGACAGCAACTGCACAAAGCAAGCTTTCCTGGCCCCAAGAAAGGCGCGTGATGAAAGAGGCTATAATACTATAGCCATAGCAACACAAATGTAATGTCTTGTGTCTGGGAAGGGTCTGCAATAATATGGATGGTGTTATCAACTACCTGCATTTTAGATACGCTAAATCATCACAAGAACTCTGATGCAGGGCAAGCAGAAGATTTTTGTTCATCTGGAGATGAAACACACCCTCACCCTGTGCTTATTTCAATACAGGAGCCCTGCTGAGAGGACTATCGGTGGTCAAGGGCCTCATCAGCTGCTTGGGGACACTCAGGCGACATCAGCCACAGCATTAAAGAGGTGGCATGACAACAACAAAGAGAACAAGAGTTATCTCGAGCAAGCTAGTCCATGCTCTCCAACTGGCTCCAAGCCCCAGCTCAGAAAGTCACATAGCTGACATATCATCCTGTGAGTCATCCCCGA
>JBCJKH010047606.1:16357-30168 GCA_039877255.1 Loriculus beryllinus
GTCATCCCCGATACTGTGTGTGTCCGGCACAACTCATGTGGTTTGGCAGCACTGAGGGAGGTTCCTTCTCCTTTCTTGCTGCCCAGAGTCATTGTTGACCTACAGAACATACAAAGGGGTAAAGCCACCAGAAGACATCTATACAGCAACTTGACCACCTTGCTAGTCATCATCACCTCCTAGATGATGACTAGCAGCACCAGACAGGATTCATACCACAAATGTTACTTGCAAAGCTGTCTAGATGGAGAAATATGCTGATTACATATACAGCATATGTATCATATATATCTGATACAGCAGAGCCAAAATACACCCACAGACACCAAAAATAAAGGTTTACAGCCCAGGTTGACTAATAGACTTAGATTCTCTGAAGTTCCTGCTTAAATACCAGAACGCATACAGATCTTAGCCGAACGCAAACAATGGACATTGACAAAACACTAAGATGGATAATTGATCTGCACTGCACTGCAAAGTCAGGCCCATCAGGTCATACAGATTCCATTCATTGTCTGCACCATTATGCCCTCTGAATCTACATCCTAACCAGACAGGCAAAGCATTGGAACATGACTGGCATCCTGACAATGCCCACTAGAACATTGCCAACGGTCACTCCATCAGAGTATGCTCAGCCAAAGCCACCATTCTCCCACAGAACCACCCTTTCCTCTTGGAGTGGCAGGTACAGGAGCTAAAGCCACAGCCTGCAGCAGCTGGCTGAAGTTCACTGGGAAAGATGCACATAAATGTGACAGGGTACATTGATCACAGAGAAAGGCAGGCAGAAAGCTCAGATGCAGGACATGGAGCAGAGGGGTTCAGGTGCAAGGGAAGAAAATAACATCAAACAAATCATGCAAGTACATGTGAAAATTACAGTCCTCAGACTAACCTCAGGCCTGAGCCCCCTGAGTTTTGGCTAAACTTAAACATTAAAAAAGTCACATACATCAGAGGAAAGACACACTATTTCAGGAGCAAGGACACGGAACTAATAGATGAGATAAGCAGAAGCAAGGCAAGGCAGGAGTCCTCCCAGCTTGCCAGATATGACTCCATCCATTATAGACAGGTACTGCCAGTTAACCTGGAGGAACAGATGCTACATGTGGAAGGAAAACTGCCTCATTGGAGTGCACAAAAGCACTTGGCATGTAATTTGTCACTTTAATGATAATGGAAGGATTATGTTAATAGGCAGGTAGCTATAATGAGAATAGCGACACAGACCACACACAGTACATTGTTTCAGATGCAGAAAGGAATGGCCATGGTGACTGAGCAGCCTATTGACCATACAGACAGATGTTTAAGATGGGTGCTTAAAACCATATTTTTCATGAAGAGCAGAGCAAATGAGTCTTATGTTTTTTCTGTCAGGGGAAGGTGCTGGTTTTCCACATAAGGTCTGATGGGCATCAGCTCAAGAACAGCTGGGATTTTATTTCTGCAGTGAAAGAAAATATATCATACATTTCAACCCTTAGCTAAAAGTTGTCATCCCAAAATGCTGGATAAAGCGCTGCAAAACACCAAGGCTGTTTCGTACCATTGCAGAGATGATTCATGCCTTTGAAGGCTGTGCTAAGCCAAAACAGATGCTAAGCCATGAGGCTGCTGGACATAGCGCTCAGTATGTGCCACACCAACCCTGGTCAGTTTTAAGGCCTGTTACAGGAGCAGTGCTAACAGCAGCACTTCAGCAGCTGCCTTTGACCATCCTCATTGCCATGTTAGTGCTGCAGCCAGTGCAGTGGCTGCCCTGGACATGCTGCAAGGTCTACTACTATGTGCTCTCCAGGTGTTTGGAGACCATCACTTCAAGGAGCTCGCAGCCTGCGGTGTTTAACATCTCTGGTGCACACCAGAGACACGTCACATCGTCTGTTGCTTGTCACCAGCAATGCAGGTAGCACATCTCAGCCTGTGACGCTCAAGAGGACACGTGAGCCCCTGCCACCACCACCATGGCAGACACTGCTGTTTAACACAGCAAAAGAGGAGTGGCGAATGAACCCAGAAGAGCCTTTGAGTCAAAGGCAAGTCATACTACGCACCTGAAACAACATTATGGGCACAACTGTCTACTCCAAAAAGCTACATTATGCATTTAGGGATAGACACCAGAAGAGTGGTTAGGCAAAGCATACACTAAAATCACAGGTTAGAAAAGGGATGCTCAAGAATACTTTTCTAGATGCTAAAATACTGGCAAGAGGCAAAGCTGGGGGGTTTAACCGAGGCTCATACAAAGGAACTTACACTCTGGTTCCCAAACTATGTGTTAAAGTTACTCATTAGCAGTTCTCAGTCAGACAGAGGGATGGTTAGTCAGGGCAGGAATGTATGCTAGTTTTTATTTTCTCAGAAGCATGTAGCTTACACCTGAGGAAGATCAATTATTAACTCCAACCTGAGATGGAAGTGTACAAGTTGAAATTTCCTTAGGGACATCATGTTTCTAGATTGGACAGGTTCTGTTATGGCTTGCTCCCACGCAGGTCATTAGATCTCAGCAAACAGTGAAATGGTCCCACTGGGAGAAAGGACAGCTCAGTAAGTACTGATGGGGATGAGACAGGCATTGATTTAATTTAAATTCCATTTTCTACAGTGTTAATAGAAACAATGCTGTGGGGAAAAAGAGGATTTATTCTTCCTCATTAATCCTAGGGCTGTGGTTTTGCTAAAACATGTTAAAGAGTTTTTTGCAAGGTGCAGTGTTCTGCACCTGTGCTTCATGGGTGATGTCTCAGTCTTCGAGAGAGCCACTTATGTACGCATGCATTTAATGTGGGAAAACATCCTTGCACCTCTGAAGACTGCTCTTGAAGTGTAACTCTAGGCTCATTCATTGAGCTTCTGAATATCAGGTGTTTCTGCACAAATACAGTTTTTTCCATGCACAGCCACATATCCGTATTTTTTACCATTTTATTCTGTCGATCCTTCTGTGAGAGGAATTGTTGCTTTAATTTAATAACATCAGCGTTTTATGCTTGCCACCTAAAAATGAACCCGGCTTTACAGCTATGTGACAGAGCAACATCACCCGTACCTACTAAGAGCAGCGGCAGTGGTTGGTACACGAGTGTTCTCACAAGTGGGTTTCACGTGTTACACAGCCAGTTGCCCTCAGGGTGTATTCTGGAGCTAGACCTGCTCCCCAAAAGTCCTACCCAGGTTCAGAGCACCTCTGACGACCCGTACTAAACACCTTCCTCAGAGGTACCTCTCCCCTCAAAAGCAGGAGGAGGCTGATCAAGCTGAATTCCCAAAGTGCAGAGGTCTCTGCCCCATGCTGTGGTCTTCAAAGCCACGCTCACCACCAGGTAAGATCAGGTGAAGCTCGTCGGTTGGATGACAATCAGCACACAGCAAGCTGGCTGTGGTTTCTCAGTTTTGGCCCCTGTCTCCTAAAATGAGCAAGGGAACTTCCCCACATCTGCTGGTTTGCAAATGCAGTTTCTGTCTGACAGTACACTATAGCAGCCTGCGACAGCAGCACTGGAGGAAGCACAGGCAAGAGCCAGGGGCTGGAGTATTGCCACAATACTCTGCTTTGGGAAGCTGCCTTCCATACAAAGAAGACCTTATACTCTCCCACTAAGGCTGTGTTTAATCCCACCCCATCCCAGCAAGCCCTCTGCAACCGCTGCCTCTCAGCTGAGATGCTGAAACCCAGGGGAGTGACGTGGCTGTGTGGCAGACATTAGCAGATCTATTTAAATTGATTATGCTTCAAACAAAACTGGTGCTGTCAACGTCTATTTTTATTAAGGTTTCAGGAACAATTCATAACCACTTACCCTTTTAATTAAAACCATGCATTACCCTCCGTTGCTGAGCCAGCAGCTCTTGCAAAGCGTCTTTGCTGTCTCCTAACACTGTGTTAGCTCAGGAAGGGACCTGTGGCACAGGAAAAGGAGCTACTGGCCCAATTGCCCCTCTCAAAACCAGTGCACTGTTTGGGCACATCTTCAGATGGATAAGGCTCTTAGAGACTGCAGCATGAACGATCTGCCCCCAAAACCACAGAGGACAGCTCAGACTGGGGAACAGGGTGAGAGCCAGGAGCTAAGCCAGAAATGTTTCCTAAACCAGGGAAGGAACCCTCTCTATCCAGCTGAAAGTGCCTGGTAGTCCAGAAGGCGTTTATAGCTTCCAGCTGAGGAGGAGTCAGTAGTACCAGTCTGCAATAAAGACACTGCACTGGCTGTTACAAAGGAGGCTCCTGTTCAGGCCAACTTGTAGATGTTCCTTTGGCATGTCTGCACACACCGCTCTTCAGAAGGAAGCTGGTGGCCTCCCTCACGCTGAAGTCATTTAAAGGAGGGTTGTTTTCCTGGCCATCCCTGCAGCCTCCTATCTGACACATCACGGCGTCGCTTTATGGATTTCTCTGCCAAGGACAGGCGCGTTGGAGAACTGCACTTTCCGGCAGCTCCCTTACAAGGCAAAGCTCTGGGCTCAGCTGGGCTTAGCTATTCCCTTAATCTTTAGTCTTCATTACAAAAATAGACCCTCGCTCTGGCGTCCATTGTACCGGTGTCAAACTGGAAAGAACACGATTCCTCTCTTTCCCTTGGCTAAACACCAGCTGACTTCACCTACTGAAAATAATTAAGTAAATAATCACTCCAGCCCCCAAAAAACAAGCAGCGCAGAGAACGCGTCACGATTGTACCATTAGCTTTGCCCACCACCAACAGCTTGAGAACTCTTCAGCGCCTGTCTCCTGACCGCATGCCCATACAGTGCTTGACTCGACAGTGCTCTGCCCCTCATCCCTGACCCCTGGGCATTACAGCCATGTGATCACTACAGGACATAAGGACAGACCCATCAGACAATGCCCTGGGATGACTTGGGTTACCAGGAGACTGGGCTGGGCCCTTACTCATCCCTCTGAGGAGCCCTCTCGCAAAGGGCACCGGAGAATCGGTAAGAACACATGCACCAGCCCAGCTAACTCCCTTTTGGGCCTTTAGCCAAAAACAACTATTGTCACAAAGGCAGGGGCTGCAACACAGTTTGAAGATGACAAACACTTCGGTTACTACAGCAGCAATCCTGAGAAGCAAATGGAAGAGACAGAATACATGTACATGGGTACATTTATAGCTATACTACGCTCAAGTTGGAAGCCAGGTTTAAGCTCAGCCATATTCATGCTGACAAGGCTCAGCCCATATCTCAATTCCTAAATTTTCCAAGGAGCTGCAGAGGTGTAAGTTTTTACTTAGCTCTGCACATGTTTGTGGTGCCCTGGGTAAAGTTATTCTATGTCAACCATCCTAACCCATAAAGTCTTAACAATTAACACCTCACTGCTGTGTAAAGCGGATTAAGCATTGGCCAAAATATGTGCTTTTCTTAAGGAAAACCTATGGCTCAGATCCAGTTTTGGCCACAGAGTTGATGAACTACATGGGCAAGGTGACAGACAGACAGGGCAGCTGAGGATAGCAAGCCAGTGGCCCAGCGTATCTTTAGCTTCAGCCTCCTCTGCCTAAGCAACAGCAATTACTCTGGGATAGCAAAATAACAAAGTCTATTTGTAAATGATTAGCAATATCCCCATTGATCTGCCTATACGCCTGTCACTGGTCTGCTTAAAGCCTGATGACTGGAGCTACAGATGCAAGTCACCCTGCTCTGCAAGGCAATTGAAAGGAGTCAGTGTGTGCTCCTTGACTTGGAGCTGACTCACTTTCAAAGCTGAAATGCAACTAGTTACGTGGTGGTTTCTCAAGCTCAAAGAGCATTCAGTTGGTATAATGTCATAGGGGAGGGGAAAAAAAAGTCATGTTAACTAAAGGGACAAGCTAAAATTCATCACCTTGCAGCCGCTGCCTGCTTTATTTGCTACCTGTCTGGTAGGACATCATGTTGTTACTTACTACATGTCATTTCCTTTTTGAAGGGACACTTGGTGAGCCCTTTGCAAACCCAGTGCATAACACGCTCTCCCTCCCCAGTCCTTTTTCCTCCCTAGCAAACCAGCCATGCTCTTGGATGGGAAGGGCTGCCTCCGTGCACATGTGAGCCCTGCTGAATGAGTGCCTGACCATGTGCAGAGTCAACGGGGGATTTACTGCTCCACCCAAAATTAATCTCATCATAATCAAAGCTATTTGTACATGAGCATCCGCTTTGCTTTATATAACAACCAGGGCTGCTATGCTACAGGAGGCTTGTCTATTAGGTGGAGCACGTAGTATCGCCCATTGCTTTCACGTGTTATCTTACAAATACTATTGCAGCAATAAGAACAAAGGCAGGAGGTCATGAAAGGTACTGGAGGACAACACAAATATTTTGACTGGTAGGTTTGTAGTGTGTTGTGTTTACTTCCTTCAGTAGTACCACCATGCATACCGCAGCGACTGCTTAATCCAAAATACCATTATTTTTGTGTGTGAGAGGAGGAGGAGAACTGAGAGGGGAACATGCTGTAAAACCAATGAAACTGGGTATAGAGAAATGAGGGACAGGTTTGGTTTTCTGTACGAAGTCACTAAGCAAAGCAAAATAAAACCTGTCATAACTAAATCCAATTGATACAATCTCCCTATGGCCTCCTGCGCCTGCCATGTCCAAGTTACTTCTGCATTTAGCAGCACAGCCCTTCCCTAACGTAACAGCAAAATCAGCTCAAGCTATTCGCAGAGTTTGAGAGCTGGTACATCATCAGGTGTGGCGAATGACAGGAATATTTCATCATGAAAAGCAAACAAACAAACACTCTCAACCGTAAAAAACCTTATCAATCCTAGTGT
The DNA here is from genome assembly GCA_039877255.1 of Loriculus beryllinus. Lineage (NCBI taxonomy): Eukaryota > Metazoa > Chordata > Aves > Psittaciformes > Psittacidae > Loriculus > Loriculus beryllinus. Next base: position 23,149 of record JBCJKH010047606.1, read on the forward strand.
TTGCCTCATGCCATTGACATTCATTATGCAAGCTCAAACATCCCAACTATATTAGGCACTTCCTTGCAGCCCTTCCCCTGAATGACTGCTTTGCGAGTGCTGGAGGGCAAAGATCTGCCTTCCAAGGCTTTAAAGTGCTCAGCAGACTGTTGGCGTCATGTAAAAGCATCATAAAGAATACACAAGCATGTATCTGCACAGATTATTACCATTCAGGCTGCTTGCTACATTTTCTGTCATTTTACCCTGCTACCTCACTCTGATTTATTACAAGCTCATTATGGGTTTATAGAAATGCAGGGATAATCTAGCAAATGCAAGCGATTAATAATTCCCCCAACAAGCATAATCTGCGAGGAGTGAAATACAAAGTGCGTCATTCCGCAGGCAGGGTCTAGGAGAGCAAGTGGAGCTGATGAGAAAAGCTGTCCAGAAGCACAACCTACAGGTGTGAAGTGATACTGCATTTCAGGCTGCAGGGCTCACGTTGAGCTTGTGCTCACGGAAAACCACTTCGGTTTAGAAGGTAAAGCCCCCTTACAGGATAAAACCGGGTTATGAGTGCAAAAGAGAAATTCCCAGAGCATAGCATCTGAACGCACCCTCACAAGAGCAAAGCCTGCCACTCATCCTTCCCAGGGAAGGATCTGAAAGAGGATTTCCAAACCAGTTATGAACACAGCACAAAGTACGGAAAAAAGAGTGAATGAAGGCTGAATCATCATATTAATGATGATTTTCCCTATAAGTTCTTCCCTTGAAGTGAATTAAGCACCGTAATTTGTAATATCACTTCCTTCTCCAACAAGTCAGGAAGACTCGGAGTCCACACAAGCATCACTTACCCCTGATACAGAGAGGATAAACAGCAAAAGGAAACATGGCTTACCTCCAGGTGAGGGTCCTGGTCTTGAGGTTTCTCCATGAGCAGCTGTGCACGCACCCTGCCAGCTACCCCTTCCATCTCTATCCCCTTCCCCACAGTGACTTCACAGGGAAAAGTCCAAACTCCATACTGCTACATCCCAAGGGCACTGCTTTTATTACCAGGCAACACCAGGAATACCCCAATGGCTTCCTCCAGTCCCACCAGCATACCCAGGTCCAGCAAGCTTATGCACAACCCTAGCCAGCAGCTACAGCCAGAGGACCAGGGGTTTTAGGGTATCCATCTATCATGAGCAGGACCATGCTGCTACCAGGTTGCTGTGGTTATCCAAATTATGGGTGGGGGCAGAAGAGGAAAGACCCTGTTGGGTGCTAATGCTCAGACAGCTGTGCTCCCTGGGGTCATACACCAGAAACGAGGGGTCCTTTCAATTCCTCTCTCCCCAGGCAGCTATTTCTACATCACGGTTATCTCTACATCAGTGTTATGACTGCTAAGTACATTAAAATTGTGTATGTGTCTCAAAGCCCGCAGGGGTTCAGCCACCCCAGAACTAGTGAACAAAGGTGTCTCTGGCCTGACAGCTCTAAAAAAAGCCTGGGTTTCATGTGCGATTCCTCAAAATTGGCTCCAGCTGAGAGGTTTCAAGTGGGATGGCCAACAACTGCCTTCAACTCTTCAGAGTATCAGCCTTTGTGTTTGCCCTGTGAAGGCCAAATACAACTGCTCCCAGGTAATTCAGTCTTGCTGTGACCAGCAGCAGGTCTCTGTGTGGAAATTGACTGGAAAAGCTATTTCTGAATCACTGCAGACGTTTGGGGATAAAGGGAGCATTATTTCCTTGATTCCTTTTTGTTCTTTCTTTTTTCCTTTCTTTTGGTGGAGAGTCATATGGAGGCAATCATCACGTGGGCATCTGGGAGAGATTCCAGAGCAGAAGCAAAGAACAGTTTTTTCTCTGTTGCTATTCCAGTAATTTTCTTCATGTGGAAAAACACTGACACTGGTCAAGCTCACAGTGTTGCTTACCTCTCTTAGGGCATGGAGAGGTGTCACACACGACCAACCTTAAGTCTTAGCGTTTCAGCTACACGTGTGATGAAGGCATTCAGCTGGCACACGGAGCTGGTGGAGATTTCCAAAGGCATTGGGATGTAGGGCAGGAGTCCACCCAGTCAGGCAACCTCCCCAGCTTCTGCAGATCCCTCCTTAGCAGCTCATGTTTTCAGGAATGGCAAAAAGAGTTAATGTCGATTATAAAAGACAAGAAAGCTGCCTTTTTATGCACTATGTATATATTTCCTTTGCACTCTCCTTGCAAACCAGCAGGGTGTGCCTGCAGACCAGCTTTCGTGCACATAAACAACTCATGTTTTGCCTTAAATGATGCAAACTCTCTCCATGGCTTCTTTCAGTCAATAAAAAGAAGAGGCTATGCACCCAGTTAAACTCGTGAAAAAGGATCACCCTTGCTGACACTAAACCACCTCTCTGTAGTCTCTCACAAAGAGTGCAACTGAAATTCCTCAACGCATAAAATGAGCAGTGAGCCGAGAAATGGAAACCACCTCTGGTTTCCTAATGAACACAGAATACTTTCAACCTCCTCTTTACGCTGCCTGCTCTTAGGCGGATCAGCTTGGCAGCCTTCCCACCAGGACCTCTAAAACAGACTTCCTGGGAAGGCAAACGAGGGCACCACAGCTCCTTCTTCCACCCTGGTCCTGTCAGACCCTGCTTAGCACCACTAAATTTAGTGACTTCTCCAGCTCATGGGGTTAAGAAGGGACCGTGCCTCCAGGAAGTGCCCCATCAGCAGCACAGCCAAAGCCAAGAACTGCGATGCAAAGACTGAATTGCACCACACTGAAAGCTAAACCTATGCAGAATAATACCTTTATAGTATCAGGCGATTTAGTTTACTGCTGGGACACACAAAGACCTGGGCTGTGCAAAAGGACAGGAGAAATAGAATTTGAAAAGAGCTGTTTAAAAGCACCTTGTGCTGCTAATAGGAACTGCAGGTTTTTCCGTGCCGTTGCAATATTGTGCACATCAATCTGTGAGTTCACCTCCACTGACCCAAAAGAGCTACAGCTGGCATTTGATCTGGTTTTGACACTAATGCAAAAAAGCTGTCCTGGATCACTAGCGAGCACCATCTGCTCTTTGCAACTGAAATGCCATCAATTCACACACCAGGGCCAGGAGCTGCAAAAATAGCAAGTCTAAAGTGAGATGCCTCGATCTGTATTTAGGCACCTGCTTGACTTTCAGGGAGAGCTGAGTGTGCTGCAGCTCCGTTAACCTGGATTCAGTGCCCCCTGCCACTGCAGCCTTGGTTGTGTCCTCTGGGATTCTCCAGCCTGGAGGCTGGCAAAAAAAGGGCTGGTTTGTACTAAATGCTGATTTAGCAGTCTCCCAGATGAGTGAAATTCTCCAAAGCATGTGGAGCACCGAAGCTTGAAGTGGCCAGATTGCTACTGACTTCCCATTTTTTAAGCCAGAACTAATTTTTAGCTCAGTTACTTTAAAACCCATGAAGTTAGACTGGTAATTTTCACTTCGTGGAGATACTAAAAGACAAACTCCACTTTTAGTGTTTACAAGGTAAAAACCAGTTTGCACAAGCAATGGGAATGCTATACTAAATTGGCAGCTACAGTCCCTTGTGCCCTATCTACACAAAAGGCTCTCAGGAATATCTTTGTTCGTACCACACTGATACACCATTTCCTTTTCTTCCAAAGGAGACCAGAGAAATGCAGTCTCGTATCTACCGTGTAGGTCCAGGAAGATGTTTCTGTACCAGTGGAGATCTGGCGTTTTTACAATGCAACATAAAAATCCCGAAAGCTATAAAAGATGTTTTCATTGTATTAGTGACTATCATTTTGATGTGAAACTCTCTTTAATGAATACCTGACAACCAAACCTTTTAAAGGAATGATTTGACTTTGACATGAACGCATTCAGCTGCTGTTTGTTGAATGATATCCCTCTTAAACAGCCAGCCAAAGAATATAGCGACACTGTAAATCAAGGGTTTGCAGCACTCAGGACCCTGTTTGAAACCTGCCAGTGTACTCAGGACAATACGATACTGGATTTAAGAATAAGCTTAGGGGGATTTGCACAAGCAGAGAGAGGCCTTCAGCAAGTCAGTAGTTACTGTATAGCCAAAAACCAATCCTCACCGCAAGTATTACCAGGTATTGTACACAGAATAGTTGTCTCCATCAAATGCAGGCTGACACAAAGACAACCTCCATGGATAAGATGCTTATCAGTTTTAGGTCAGGTCTAGCAGCCTGCTCAACTCCAGCCTCACTACTCCAGCTAGAGCAGAACACTGATGTGTGAATGTGCCTGGCAGCTCCATGGCCCATGCAGGCTCTACAAAATGTCATTCAAGCACTCTCGGACTGAGCAGGTCCCTCCTGCACCAGATTTTGGCTGGGACCCATAGAGGTTAGCAGGCTTGCAGTCATAGGGTCTCCATGCTCCTCCTTTCCATCACTAGTGCCTTCCTCCACAAATGCAGCAGGTAGTTCAGGTAACACAGAGGGCAAAGGCTGATGGCATCTTTACAGCAAAATGACAAAGCATAAAATAAAATCTGGTCATGTCCAAGAGCCCCGCTTCAATGTGAAAATGTGGTCACTCTTCTGCGTGGGGATGGCATTAAGCTACATTGCACTGGTTCACATTCAAAGCAGCTTCTGTTGCCACTGAAACATTTTCAAGTTTTATGAGTTTAGGGGTTGGGTTCTTCGGAAAGCTCATCTTTGCAGTATCAGAGAGATCTGATGTCTATAGATATGTCCTGTACACATAGGTGCCTTGAACAAGTACATTCCAACCTGCCAAAATGAGTCAGAGTACTGAGAATACCAAATCAGAGCACCAAGAAGCCCTGTACAGACAAACGGGAAGAGATGCGTGCTTTTTGGGCAAACAAAAAGCCCAAAGCAGGTCTGTTTTCTGAAGGGCAGCCATGCCTTTCCTTTACCAGCAGGTGTCAGATGGAAATAAGATGTCTCAGCTGATACTGCATTGTCCCCTTCCCCGAGAGCAACAAGCCTGTCCCCAGCTCAAGGTGGTCCTGAGGTCTGTCAGCTATGGTCCTCATCATTTACAGACACATTACATTCCACATCGGGGTCCTGGATAGCATTTCAGAAGCCACCTCACACTAGGCAGCTCTCTAACAGGACACACCAGCTTTTTTTCTGATATGAATAATTAATGATAAGGGCAAAGATGCCTGACAAGTAACACTTGGCGTACATGCACGGATGGGGGATTTTAGCAGGATACGTGAGAGCAGGGGTTTGGGTGGCGCTGCTTTTTGGAAGCACTGAGATTCCCTTTCCGAGATGTGAGCTGTGAATGGGGAAAAAAAGAAATAAAGGCAAATAATGATTTCTCATCTCGTGGCAATCTCTAGGCTTCGCGTAAACACCATCTAGGTCGTTTTCTAAAGCACTTCAACAGCTGCTCTCACTCAGTGAAGTCCTATGGAGCCGGAATCTCTTCCCAAGCAGCCTGCCAGAAGCACCATGGGCCTCAGCATGGCTGCACAGCAGCAACGCTAATTCCCACCTCTCTCAGAGCATCATCTCCTGAAGGAAACCTGCACGGGTGTATGCTAGGAACTCACCCACAGCCCTACCACCACTCTCACTGCAGACTCGCCTGCTCCTGAGGACTTCACACAAGAGGCCTGAGAAAGGTGTCCCCGAGTGCACCATGGGCTGGGGCATCTTGATGACAGCCACGCCATAGGACCTCAGCTCTGCAGGGGAAACCCTCTGCTGGACACCGGGATGAAGGGAATTGGCCTTGGATAAGTGCCTTCAGCTTTGCCAGACCACTGGTAAGAGGGAGTGACAACCATTTCTTTGCCCAGAAGGAGAGTCCTGAACTTAAAGTTCATTAATACCCAGAAAGTACGTGTTACCTGAGGGAACTCTCCATGTAAGTGGCTGCTGCACCACAGAGTCTAGGAGATGTCTAGGAGGGAAGCAAACCATGACAATTGCAACGCTATTAAACATAGTCATTGATTAGTATGACTCACAAAGTCAGAAGTCTTCTAGATTTATGCCATGTTATCTCGCTTTAGAGAGAGGTTTTGCCAGAAAAGTGGGCATCCTATTCCAGAATCCATACAGCCTTGTACCCTGTTCGCCTCCTGGAACAAATACAAAGGGGAAGATAGATGCTTCATAGGTATCAATTTTCAACAGCCCTGTGAAAGTGTGGGAGTATGAGTGTCTGACATCCCCCTGCGTAGCTCCAAGCATCCTCAGCCACATCTACTGCTTGCTGGCTCCACCAGCCTATGCTAACCTGAAATACCTTGAAATAGAAATGATTCATTTGTATGAGCCGGTAGCTAGCATTTTTTTCATCAGCCTTCCATAGGCAAGAGAAGAGCCTTTCAATATAAAAAAGAAAAAAAAGACCAACAAAAGCATGACTTTTACTGAAATGAAACGTTCCAGGAAGCTTTAAAACATCAGGGTGACTAACATACTGCAGCTGGGGGGAAGGCAAAAACACGAAGAGGAGGTTTAAGTTTCTGTCCAATGCTCTCCTTGTTGGTCACAGGATTTGTCTGCCTTTCACAACCTTCACTGGGCACGGCCAACCCTTCACATGGGCTTGTCAAGCACTGTTGTTGCTGGTTTATAGCACCTCTTCCCTGTGACTGAACCATTCTGCAGCAGCAGCCCTGCCAGTTCAGGCATGCCCCAGCACTTGCTTCAGCTGAGGTTTGGGTTGCCACCCCTCCTGTGGCTGGCACCTCTTCTGCTCTGCGTGAGATGGTCCTTCTATCTGTGCTCCCACTACAGGACAGCTTTTGATCCCACCCTCTCCTTCTCCATTTGGTGGGCAGGTTTCCAGTACAGACCTCAGGAAACAAAAACACAGGAGATTTGTGCTTTGTTGGCTTGGAGCAAGCGGACAGCACAGCCTGAGGAGCACAAGCAGCACTGAAATGCTCTGCAGCACTGGGACTGAAGTGACCCACACTCATTGTTACCAGTCCTCAACATCAAAAGGACATGGAACTGTTGGAACAAGTCCAGAGGAGGCCACGAGGATGATCAGGGGACTGGAGC
>JBCJKH010047609.1:0-10892 GCA_039877255.1 Loriculus beryllinus
CACAGTCCATTTTTCCCATAAGTAGAAAAATCATAGAATGGTTTGAGTTGAAATGGACCTTCAAAGCTCACCTAGTCCAACCCGCATACAACATTACTGAAAGGAGTTTATATCTGTATAGCAGATATCACTGAAGTTTAAAGCTATATATAGCTGTGCACACACACACACTCTGCCTTCAATTACACATAATCTATAAGTTTATCTGTTCACAGGGCTTTGCATGACAAACAACAGTAGTAAAGTACAAAATAAATCAACACAGCCCTGTCATATGAAAAAAAACCCCAAACCTCAGCCTTCCTTAGATCCATCTGATCCCAGTTAGAACTGAAATATGTTGTATGGCAGCCATACAGCTCATCCACACCACATTTTGTACTCTACTGCCCTTCCAAAACATTGTCAAAACTTCCTCTCTCTCTTATCCAAAAGACACAGCTCTCTCTGGTTTTGATGTCTGGCCTGCAACATCTCCTACCAGACCATCAAACTGTCCTGTCACTGCTGCATCACTGAAACTTCTGCAGGTTCAAGTGTGGCTGAAGGCTGAGTCCAATCAAACTGGATCTCCAATTATAAAGACGGTAAGAATTAATTCCACCATTTTGTTGTCTTAGGAAGGTGTCGGTGTGCATGCAAAGAGATCAGCACTAAACACAGTGACCACCTCCCTAGCTTCTGTGTTTCTCATTCAGCATTTATAGAATACCTACTGCCACAGGACCTTGGTCTGTGACAATGGCTGGATGGGTGTTATGACCATGCAGCAGTTACACAAAATTAAAACTTAAGAACAGCTCATCCAACATTACTGCCAACTTCTTAATCCAAAAAAGGGCAACAAAACTAAACCAAGAACTGGGATCAGAACCCTAGTATAAAAACACTATGCTCAACTTACCAGCAAGAGCATTAGAGGCTTGGACTCCCTAAATAGCTCCATTTCCAAAATCTTCTCTGAGGCTACAGTGCTACAGATATAGTACCAACCTAAAAATCTGTCTGAATATTCACAGTGATAAATAGGCAGAATTGCTATACCTAACCACTATATAGTGAGTGTGAATCCAGCTCCGTGAGAAGACCACAGTTCAATGGTGGCAATCTGCTACTTCCTGTCAGCTTATACAAGATCAAACCAAATCACTGAATTCATACTAAAGCTGACCAAAAAAGAAGGAGCAGGCAAGACAAAGACAGAGGAAAACATGCAAGATGCCCTAGTCTCCCATGTTTTCAAGCATCTTAATATCAGCATTATGTGATGATGGGAAATTGGCAATAAGAGCCTTTTATTTAAACATACCAGATATCTTTCCTCCTGCCTCATGCTGGGGGTACGGATCATGTGATTCTGTTCTCCTCTCCAGTCTCCAAAACGTCGAAAAAAATAGTTGGATAAAAATCGATTGACGGGATCTCTGATGATATTGATGTACACTGGCTGGTCTCCTCCAAACCTGGCAGGAAGAAAAACGGGTCGATTTCATCAGATGATTTCACACCAGCACACATATCCACCTTTTATCTGAATGTCTTCAGATTACTCTCTACACAAGCTCAGAGCTTTCACAAGATCAGAACAGAAACTGAGAGGCTTACCAGTAGTTATCAAAACTTTGTAAAAGCATGTAAGAACTCTTTCAGACGAACAGTAAATATGGTGTCACATTAACCTATATATGTAGTACAAAAATTTTTAAGACCGTTTTTTGCACTGTGTCAATAGATCAGTCTCTTGAGTTTTCTTCTTGATGTTTTCAGATGAAGAACCTTCTGCAACTCAATCCCAGAACGGGTACTTTTTGTCAACGCGTTTCTCATCTAGGAAATTATGTCAAAGCAGGCAATGCCTAACACAAACTGCTATAAGAATGTGCTTGGATCACCTTCACCTGTACAGTAAGTGCAAAGGATTTTGCAACATTCAAGCTTATCTCAAAAGGCTTCCTTTGGATAAACTGACAGATATGTATGATATTTCCACCTTTATATTTGCTGGAACTTGTGCAGATCTTCCTCCCCTCACCCCCAGCTTGCACCACCAGCTGGATTTGAGGTTATTTTGTGGTTACACATCACCTTATCCTTGTCCTGCTCTGCATAAAGGTGTTTTTTAAGAAGTCAATATAAAAACGTGCTTCAGAAAAGAAATTGTGCATGTATTTCAAGTACAAGCAAGTCCAAGGAAAAGAAAAACATAAAACCAGTTGTGACCAGGCTCTGCACAAAAGCAAAACGCGGCACAGGTACCTGCAATTCAGATATGAAAAGATAAACCAGAGTTTTTATTTGCTATAAACCAGAGCAACCTCATCAGTCTGACTTTACCCTCTTTTATGCCTCCTCCTGGTAATTTATGATAAACATCTGTTTAATAGGTAGGATAAACAGAGACGAAAGGAGGGAAAAGGAGCTTGAGGAGGCCTGTGATTGTACTGTATTTTCACAGTATTAAAAATATTTTAACTGCATATTTTGTACCAATACACAGCATCAGAAGAACAGGCCTAACTGGAAGAAAAAAACCTGAAAGTTGCTTACTCTCGTCTGTGGTCAAAACTGACAATGGGTATTTATGCTAGATATATATATATGCATATATATATTTATGCTATCATATATATATGATTTTATGAGTCACAATTTATATCTTTTCCTTTAAAATGGAAAATATTAGATGAGAAGAGAGAAAACTGAAGACACTCTTTATATTAAAAAACACCCCAAAACCCTCTTGGCTTCTCTACATCTTTTGAGCCAGATGAATAATTGAATATGAATAATAAAAGATCAGGTCTCCTCATAAATATTAAATAGCCAGCAAAAGTGTTAAAAATATGAGTTCTAGTAAAAGACAAGAGAAAAAAATCCCACAGTTTCAAGTTGGGTTTTAGTCTGCATGATTCCCCAGACCACTAAATACAGTCTGCAAAGGCTTGTCTCACGAACAGTGATGCATATCAGTAATTTCATTGACCTCAGTGTTGCAGGATCATTGCCATAATTTGAAATTGCATAGACAGCATAAAACTTTAAACCAATCCAATTAAAAAGGCAGATGCTCTTTGCTTCCCGATTAGTGCATAGCCCAGTTTGGACATGGGTGTGCAAGGGAAGTATCTTAACTTCAGCACACTGAAGTCTCCTCTGAGATTATTTTTGCTGGTTTTCATCATTATACAGAAATAAAACCTATATTAAAGAAAGGCATTCCTGTAAATACCATAGGACAATGACGGCATGAAGCTTTGACAATATTTGTTCAAGCAGAAAGCTGGTAGCCATGAAAACTATATTTTTCAATTGAAACTGCTGGCAAGAAGAGGTTGCGCCTAAATTACCAAACACATCATCTTCCTATTGCTTAATGAAGATCAGCAATAATCGAAAGACAGAAGAGAGTGAAGTACAAAGAAAAGGAGAAGCAATAGAGAGAGTAAGAAGCAATGACAGCAGCAAGTTGTCTTAAGATACATAAAGATTACAAGATTCAGAGAAGCAAAGAGAAAGGATATCCTTCCCCAGGGTTCGTAGAGGACACTAAGATTAAATACTTGTCTGAACAGACAAAATTCAGAAGCAGACAGCTATTAGTTGTCTAGATAGAAATATTCAACACATACTGTCTTTTCTGAAGTGAAAGGAGGTGTCAGATTGCACAACCAACCCACCAAAGTGTCAGAGCCTGGCCTTTTGCTGGTAAGGTCATGTCCTCGAACATGTGAACTGCAAATTCATTACCAACAGATCTGAGAAAAGGCACATGCAAGCTCATCTGTCCCAAGAGGGCAGCTCAGATGGGAGGTCACTCTTTCACAAAGAGCTACAGAGGAACTTCTTATTTCTGAAAGGGAGAGTGTGTCCCCCCCAAAACACAGGGCATCTCGAATGTCTGATTTCCTGCACACTGTAACCAGCCTGGTATATAGCCTGGAGCTCCATCAGGCCAACAAGCAGGGAATTTTCAGAGACATTAAGTCTGTTCTGGCTCTTATTCAAATCTGTATATTTTTTTCCTTTTCTTTTTTGTGTTTGTTTTTTTTTTTTTTTTTTTTTTTTTTATCATGGTTTTTGATACTTCAAATTCCAACCATTTGTTTCTATGAATTACACTGGGACTTTTTTATGGACACTAAGCAGCACTCGCATGGCATAAAAAAATCCTCCTGGTTTAAAAAACCCTCTGAAATCAATAACCTTAAGCTATTTAGAGAGAGAAAAGGGCAAATCAATGCTCCATTTGTTCAAGTATGTTCAGCATATTTTTAGGTACCTATCAATCACAACATATTAAATATTGCTTAGCTTTCCAGAGTGAAATTTCTCAAATTAACAACACCCACATGAAAGTGCTTTTGCAAATAACACATTGTGCTCTCATTATACATCATGTCACCTTATTTATACTCGGATACCTATTGCGAAGGGTTCAAAAAGGGATATGATCATATTTTTCTTGGCCCGAGCAGAACGCTTACCTTCTCTGAGTGGGATCAAGACATCATTCTGCATGAGAAAATGTACCTGATCATTCTCGTGCCCAGCAGCACATTGCTGCACACTGGGTAGAGTGGGTCAGGACACCACCATTTCAGAGAAGCACTTAAAATTTATATGGAGATCTTCTGCAGTCCTATTCCTGTACTTAATCTCTCGTGATTCATTCAGCATATACTATTAAATCCCATTAGTTTTAACTGCTCTGCTGTGACAGGTATATTTTTGGAGTGCACATCAAAATAAGTAGACTATTTACAGGCTTCAATCAATGATATTTAGGTTCATTAATAAAACATTTCTCCATTTTTTTTAATAAAAGGAAACAAAAAAAGAGAGGTATGCCAGATGTTGCAAGTCTGCCCCTTAGAAAAATGTCTCTGATGAATTCCAACTGTATGATTTACATGAACAATATCTTTGTTTGAAACCATTTGCAACCCCCTTATGAGTTTAACATTATTTTGTTTTGGGGTTGGTTTCTTTTTTTTTTTTAATCAACTAAAGTGATTTGCTTGGCTTTAGAATGGAGGAACTCTCAGCTCCTGTTATTTTTCATTTCACTTCACTGCTGGAGGCTGCTGTATTTCTGTTCAGCACAAAACCCTTTGCACAAGCAGAAGCAGGCTTCTTCATCCCTGCAAGCAAACAACACTCCTTGAGGAAATGACAACTCCTAACCTATTCTTTGAAAGAACTTGGGCTGTTTTTTACTCTTTTAATGTAAAGTATCTCTCCTTAAACAAGTGAGAAACTCAATGTAATAGAAGCAAACAAGAACTGACAGTCACCTAATATTAACAGGGACAAGCATATCGTGTCCTTCTTAGAAAGGCAGCACAATTTTTCCTTCTACAGCTTCATACAAATCAGAATCACGTGCTGAGAACACAATTGCCCAGCAAGCTTTACTCATCAATTACATTACACCTCCATTAGCTGCTCTGCAGCACAGCGTCATGGGAAGTCACGTAAAAGCACTAACATAAAACTTTCACCTTTTCAGGACTGAAATAAGATGCACTTACAACAAAATCTGTCTTCTGAAAAGGTTATCAAAATTAAAAGATACTATAATTTGTCAACTTTGCATGCACTTGAGGCAAAGCAACCCCATTCTGCACACAAGGCACCAGGCAAAGCTGGGATGCTCCAATGACCCTCTTCAGGGCTGAGCTGTAACAATTTCCAGAGAAGTAGGCTGAGGTACTGCCTATTTCACTATCCTGTGAATCTCACAGAATATTTAATGTTGTATTTCTGTCAGTCTTTTGCACTCGCGAATGCTAAACAATAAGGTGTTCTTTTTCCCCTATGCCTTTCATTATGCTGAAGATATCAAAGTAGTTTAATATATAAATTCACAATTAACAGCATCAGCACTGACACTAATCCTGACAGCATCTGTATAATTTCTCCAACTCAAGCAAAGGCAACCCTTGAGAAGGTAATACTAATCATGTTATTATTTATGTAATGCAAAGTTACATCCAGAAATAAGTAGGAGAGAAAATACTAGTTCTCTACAAAGCACTAACAACAGCTATAGTCAAACTCTGAGTTACTTAAAATCATTTAATTCTAGATACCTTTTTTCCAAGACTTTCCAAATGTCTGGCTCAGGATCTCTCTGGACCCCTGATTAACATCTCATTGTAATTCAGAGATGCAAATGTTGCACATTATACAGAGGAACAGAAAAACTGATTATAAATTATTGCAATAAATTTCCAGCAAATAGTAGAACAGCTGATACAGCTCTTTGAAAAGTATTAAGTCAACAAACATGGTGTGTAGAAAAGATACATCTTCAAAATTGGATGAAACCAACACATTTGGCTGAGATAGTTATGTTCACATGAAATCTTGAGGCTTGACTTCTTGGGAAGGTTATAATGCAAAGGATGTTGCAATGCATTTGGCACTGGTTATTCAGCTTCTCATATGAATACATTTATCAAGAGTATCGTGTGTTTACAGCTGTCTTGTGGAAATGGCTGTCACAGATTGCTACGCAACATAATGCTAGGAATGTCCACATGGAAACTGAAATACAGCAAATTAGGTATAAGAAAAAAAACCACATTGTAACCTGGTAGTACATATTATGTATACAATGTGTGGTATATAAAAATCAGTGTAACTGAAATTGAAAGCATGGCTGCCCTGTACCACACGTGAAATTCTACATAATCACCATCAAACAGAGGAAGCTGTATCACCATGCTTGAGGCTTTGAATCTACACAGTTTAACATCATAATCTATGATTCAGAAGGGAAGTGCAAAACTATGGATAGCATTTTCAGATAACAAAGTTGCAAAAGGAGAGAATAATGGAATGATTTGATGGCAAAGAGCTATTCAAGCCACAGGGCAAGCAAGACAAGCAAACATCATGCACCGTAGTACAGTAAATAAAACCCTAGAATCAGAAGCAGAGGACATTCAGAGGGAAGTAGCAGTTCTGGCAAGCCTCCACAGATTATCAGTAGCATGTGAGATCTTAAAGGCCAATAATCCCAGTTTCCCTTTTTCTGAGAAGCAGGAGCCCTGATGTGACCACTAACAGAGTTCATTTAAACAAAGTGTGCACAAAGTTCACTGCAGAGTCACAAGGAGGAAAAAAAGAAATGTTTTGGAATGGAAAGATGTCTAGAAACTGAAAATATTCAGTTTGCAGAAACTGAAAATCTTCAGGAAAAAATACAGAGAAGGCTCAGAGGCGACTGCACCATTGCACGTTAAGATTTACACATGAAAGCTTACTTATGGAAAAAAACTGATAAAAGAAGTCTTCATAAAGTGAGCAAATCTATTCTCAGATCCAGGGAGAAGGAGGCAATTAGATTTCTCAGAAAAATTAAGAGAAAGAAGAACTCTCAATTTACAATCTGAGAGAACATTCCGGTATTGGAAAAATCTACCAAGGGCTGCAAAAATTCTCTGTTATTGGTGATTTTAAATCAAGACTAAAATTTTTGTTCTGAAAAATGAAGGGTTTAGATTGAAACCTAAATAATCTGTATCATGCGTTACACAAGGGTGAGAAAGATTAGAAATTACTTGGGACTGCCATAATCCATCTTTTTGCCTGGAGGCAGGATCAGACACATAATTGCCACTACCAGCTCCAAGATGCTCAATCTATCCCACTGCTTCACTTGTCCTTGTTCAAGCCTTTTCCTAAATGCCCAGTTTAGAATCCTGCTGATGTAATTTAAGGCTGTCACTTCTGCTATCATTAAAGAACTGTGTAGTCCCTTTATTTCTACAGAACCTTTTAAATATAAAATTCAAAAGTGTTATCACAGTCCCCTCTTTCCCAGTCTTCTCTGTTTTTCTTTCTCTGCCCTTTTAATCTTTCGTCACAGGTCAATTCTTTGCATCTCTGATCATTCCCTCTAGACTCTTTTGGACTCCTTTGGAGTAACCAACATCTGTCTTAAGGTACTCCCAAACTGGTAACATAATCTAATCTACAGTGAATGTAAGCACAGAAACCAAACAACAGTAAAAAAAGATAATTTAGGTGTTATGTCTGATCCCACCTTCAGTAACTACATTTCAAGCAATAATTCCCCATTACCAACTGAATGAAAGCTAAAATGTCTATTATGCAAAAACATGGGAAATCTAGGGAAAATACATTTTAAATCTGATAATATTAAAATCTGTGGAAAACCCTGACATAGAGCAGTATTTTAAAAAAAATAAAAAACAACTGAAAACAAGCCCTTAGACCATACTGCGGTCAAACTGCACACGATATTTGTGCTTAGCCTTCCACCAAGTC
The DNA here is from genome assembly GCA_039877255.1 of Loriculus beryllinus. Classification (NCBI taxonomy): domain Eukaryota; kingdom Metazoa; phylum Chordata; class Aves; order Psittaciformes; family Psittacidae; genus Loriculus; species Loriculus beryllinus. The sequence goes on from JBCJKH010047609.1 coordinate 8,299, forward strand.
ACAGTTAGAAAACATCATTACATACTCACATCATTAAAAAAACGTAGCATAAAAAAGGAAGAAAGAGGCAGGAGGGATTACAGCACCATGTGGCCATTCATGAAATGTGTACTTTACAAGGCAGACCTCACATGATGGTAGAAAGTGTTTCATGATGTGTTAGCAAAAAGTATAGATTATAATGAACACACATAAAGACACAGTGTTAAGGCAGTGCACAAAAGTTTGGCTGACATTTCCCTACTTTTAAGAGCTTACCCAGAGGGTAATATTTTATTTGTTAGCGTATGTTAAATGACATTTCCTAGGTGTGTATGGTTTGTTTTTTATTTAAAGAAGGAAAAAATCCACAACATGAAAATACTTTATTAGATGAAACAGCGATTGCAGCCTAAGACTAAGATGTTGACTCAAGAAGGCATTCAAAGAGCCCAATCCCTCCCACAGAATCAGTGCAAGCTGACTGTACTGCTGATGTTCATATGAAGCATACCTGAATTTGCATTCAAAGGATCATGGACATTCAGCATCTTGTTATGCCAGCTCCACGCATTTGTCCAGCACACCATTTTCAAAAGCTAGTGGAGTTTGGTTAAAACACATAACAGGCATATTCTGCAAAACATTTACGCTCTGTGTGGCATTACTTGTTCCACAGCAAGGGAGAAACAGGAATCTTCATGTTATTAGTAGATTTGAGTGTTGTGACAAATATGCCATAGCTGTATTTTAAACCAATGAAAACAGCATCACAGAATCACCCTGGTTTTACTGACCTCTTACCAGTCTGTAGAAAAACTTAAAAATTAAATTCTAATTCCAAATCAACAGACCAGTGACACACACAGAGGTTAAGTCATGGCAAAGCAAGATCTTTATTTGCTATAGAAATTGTAAAAGTATCATCCAACCCTTATGAATCATCAGCAGGCTAACATGCAAGGCTTTCAAACACCATGCTGTCAGCACAGAGTGTGCTCCTGCTTTCAAACACGTGGCTTATTCTTATGACATATAGTCAACTGCTGAACCCAGGACACTAATTCTTCAAGATTTATCCCCTTTTTGTTTGTTGGCTGCAGAGACATTTTACAGAGCCGAAGACCAGGGAGTGCTGTAACATCAAAATGCTGTTAGACTTCAATTTTTAGAGCTGCTTCTGCATGAGAAAAAACCACAAAGCTGATGAATAACAAAAACCCCCTGAACAATATTCAGAAACTAAGTTTAAGTTTGGATTTATCAAGACTGCATCTCTCTGCCTGTATCTGCCTTCATACAGTGTGTGATTTACTGTTATCTGTAATTCAGAATTCAGGTCAGAGATGAAGGAAAGTATTCAAACTGATCAGCACTGATGCACATGACAGCTGTCTGCTGCTACAGCACCCCAATTTACTCATTTTTATTAGTGGTGGCTATTTTGTCTGTGTAAAAAAAGCAATATTAAAGCCAATATCAATAATGCTGATACAGACTGTCTACCTAAAAACACTTTTTCAAGAAAAACAAGAACTTTACACATTAACTCTGCTAATAAATAACAGAAACCCTGAAATATTTCTTATGTTGACTCCAGAGACTAAAGGCAAGTACCTTCTCAAGCAGAAGACCCAACAGATCTATCTTTCATCTCTTAAATCTGTCACCCACTTCCCTCACACACTGAGCAAAACAGACATGGCAGAGCTGGGGCTGACATCCAAGCAGGGCATAGGTTGGTGGCTGCTGGCTGTGACCTAGCAGAAGGTCCAGCAGTTCTGCTTTGCCTAGCTTTCCCTTCAGCAGGGGTACCATCAGCAGCACAGCTGTCTCCAAGTCTTCTACTGGTCTTTCAAATCTGGCTTTAAACTGACCAGGGGGGTTCAGAAGTTATTTAGGAATTAGATGTAGGGGAGAAAATGGAAAGACACAGAACAGCTGGAACTGCTGCGTGAATCTTACTTCCTTAGAAAATTATGCTAAAGTGTTGTCCCCTCCCCTGGAGCTCATGCATGCATATGCTTAAATACGCACCGCCGATATTAAAGTGCAGCTGGAAGAAAGAAGAGGGCAGCAGCCTGACAGCGCAGGAAGAATGACTACTTACATACTAATGCTGGGTGATAATTCATCCTGTCTTTGAACAAACAAGATATACTGAACTGAATTATAAGGGCTAATTAAAATGTAAGATTAAATTGACTCCATGTTTTATCTCTGCATCTCTTTACCACATCATAGGAAATTTTAAAGGAGATCATTCCTCAGTGGCCAGAAACTACTGCAGAAATTAAAGAACTCATGGCTCCAATGAGACATGAAAAAGCCTGTTTCTCTCTCTGGGTGGTCTTTTTAATGCTTCTCCCTCCTTTGACTTTACCCTGACCTAATCAGCCAACTTTTAAACGAGCAAAAGCCACTTACCAGCCACTGACAGAGGAACATTAGATTTTTTACACATTCCCCTGTAACTTCCATTTACCCTGAGACAGGAGGGAGTGGCCAAGCTTCCCACTGTGCCTGAACGAGGGTCCATACATACATGTGTGGAAGATAACAGTTTGGTGTTAGAGAGAGGCAAGCTGCCTTCCTGTGTCCAAAACAGGAATGGT
>JBCJKH010047609.1:16328-28425 GCA_039877255.1 Loriculus beryllinus
TGTAGAAAGCCCCATCCCTTTCCTTGGGAAGGAGTAAGGTTTGTCACCAAAGTAGGGTTCTTCAATCTTCAAGCTTATCTTCGAGCCTTTCACAGATCTGAAAGCCTGCAGAATCAGTGGTCTACCTGTCCCACTCCCCAGTGCTCTGAGCTGCTCACAGCAAGCTGCTGTCTAAGGTCTTCAGCTGCCTGCCACGAAAACACCACATCAATACTTTGACTCTTATTCTTTTAGTTTCTGGAGTATTGCGTGGCTTCATGTGAGCTGGCAGAAAAGCTGTGACAAAGAGGAAGAAACATATTCCACAGACAATTTGAGTTCAGCTCAAGTCAATAAAAATCCAAAAACACTAAAAAATCCAGTAATACTAAAATGCAGTCACAATTCAGTATTATTTATAATGTGCTTTTAAATCGCATTCTTGAAATTTCTGCGAAACAGATACTTGACACTCCAGTTCCTAATGAAATCAGTTACAAAGACAGAAATGTATCACCCTAGAATTAAGGAACAGAGCAAGTATTCAACGTTATTCACTGTTAGTTGTAATACCACCAATAAATTTCGGAACTAAAGACAAAAACTCTCAAATGTTTAATTTATCAGAAAACACTAGGAAATGCTAAACCGATCGTAAGCAATGTTGATGTACTTCAACGATGCTTCATTTAAAGGTTAGTCTTTTCACTACTCTACAGATACTACTTAAACCACGTGTCCTCTCAATAAAACAGAAAATATATTTTCCAGGTTTGCAACAAACAGCCAAAAAGGAAGCTGCAAATACTTTTACACATCTCACATAATTTTTATATGTCTTCACGGATTTGTATGGGAAAAAAAATGCTGAGAATTTCATCCCATGGATACACAACAAAAGAAACATGTGACTAACATGGCAAAGATGTATCACATGTATAGAGCATGGGATGTTGGGATGAAAAGGAGGCAATGATGTTCATTTCTTTCTCATGTACTAATGTTGTGTTCCATCTCTAAAAAAACAGTTTAATCAAGAAACATCTCTTTATGTGGGTACTTGTTTGAGCTTGCATTTTGGCAGAAAGATCATTTATTAAAGATGTGACGTCCTATTCTAAAAGTTGTTTTTTGTTTTTTTTTTTTTTTTTGGTTTTTTTGTTTTTTGTTTTTTTTTTTAAAGATAATACATTAGAAATGGAACTCTCATGGAATCTGAATAGAGAACAAAAGATGGGAATTTTAACTCTTCTTGTTTTCATATAACAAAATCATGGTCTTACTTAAGTTGATACTTCATAAAAAATTCCAATTGCCCAAAATGTTTTATTTTCTAAAAGAAAAAAAACCCAAAACAACAAAACAACCCAACAAAAACCCCAAAACCAAACCCTGAACAACAGCCCCCTCTCATCTTTCTCCTTCCGCCCCCGCCCAGTTTTATCACTTTTTTCTACAGTATCTACCCAAGCCATACATTCAGAGGACATGCACTGACATTACCACAGAAACAATATGCTGGAAAGATAAGCAACCTCTTGCAAAGATCTGCAGAAAATTCATAAAATTCACACTTCTCCAAACATTTTTTTTTAATGTAAATGCATGAAGTCCAACCTAGTGGCACAAATGGCATGGTTCCCAAATATAATTCCCAAATTAAACTTACAACTTAGGCAATAACCATCTGCAGTCAGCTTTAACCTTTGTGTCCTGGCTAAATACTAATTGGCATCACTTGCTCCTTCCAAAAATTCCTTCCAAGTTTCATCCAAATTCAATTTTCTTCACATTCCATGCTATAAATGTCTCTAGCCTTGCTGCATACTTTTAAATGGCTGCCAGGAGGGACTGCACTCCCACGACACAGAGCATAATCCATTTGCATGGTTTATAAATACTTCCGTACTCTGTGGAATGGGGACTATTTTGTCAGAACAAAATTAAATTGGTTAAACTGGTGAAGAGTTGTTCTGGGTACAAAATTAATGCACCCAATGGAGTTTTCAATCTCATATTACTATCCAACTATACAGAGATAAAACCTCTGCAACAATGTGCACAGTTGAAAGACCAAAGTTACCAGCTCATGCATGTCGAATGGAAACGTTGTAAACCAAGATCAGCTTAGAGGCAAAGGCATGCAATAGCATCCTGGCTTTTCACAAACACTCTACCTAACTATTATGTAGCAAAGAGAGGAAAAAAAAAACCCTCCAAACTTCCAAATGTGACTTCCAGCACCAGAAAGGGGAGGAGAAGTAAATTTTACTGTTTATACGTAAAAAGGAGGGAAAACGTTGCATGTATTAACAATTAATAGAAATCAATGAAAAAAGACTTCAACTGAAAAAATGCCTTACCTTGAGAAGTTGAGGAAATGAACATGTCTAGTGAATAAATAGGGCTGCTCAGCAGTGCTTATGTTTTTAATCAATTCCATCTAAAAAGAATTAACAAATCACATTTTGAGACAGATACGACTATACAAACAACATATGTAATTTTCAAGTCTGAATTACCCAGGAACCCTTCCCCACTATCCCTCCCAAACACTGCCATCAACATAGCATGATTACTATTTCATGTTTAAGCAAGACAGTTTAAGCTGCAGACACTACCCTGCCATCACTGAACTTACATACTTCCTGTATCAGATTAATGAAAGGCATAAACCAAAGGAAAAATCTAACCTCTGCCTAAATCTGCACCAGAGCTTTGCAAGTGGCAGCTGCCCTCTGAAAACACTCTTTTGACCAGAATGCCAAAATGTAAAATGTCTGAAATTGTATCAGAAAGCAGGAGCTGAGCCAATGACCAATTTAATATAAGAACTAAAACAGCCAACATTGCCAAAACACTGATTCACCTGTTCAAATACAGAAATCCATACTCCTAATCCTTTCGCTATTACAGCAAATTAAGAGTACAGATTAACTGGGCATATTTAGAAAGATTATGCTAAGTTCCAGTTCAGGCACATTCCCTTTTTTCAAAAAAATAAATAAAATTTTCAGATCACTAAAATGGAATAATGTAAACAGCATAGACTGAAGACAGTGTACCATGGCTATGAGTATCTAGGTTGTGTAAGCAGAGCTCTATCTAGATCTAGACAAAACAAAGCATCTAGTGGAGCACCATGCTAGTGAGTTGAGACACCTTGGTTAATTTTGCTTCCTTATTATTAATTTACTAAAATTTATGTTCAGATTTTCTGTTCTGTGTTCAAATGCATGTTATGCTATGGACGTTGAACATAAATGCATTTGAAATTATATATTTATTGATTTTTGCAAAGTGGGTAGTAGAAAACAATACAGAAAGTAACAGAAATTCATAAATTGGGGGGAGGGAGAGAAGGTAAACCAAACATTCTGGTTTGAGCCATATGAATTGATGTACTAAATTTAAACACCATTAAGGAGACTTAAATTGTTTCTTAAAACTTGCATCCTATACCTGACACAGACAAAATAACAGTCTGTTGGGAGGCCAAGATAACTGACTGGCATGTGATGAGTTACTGCACTAAAATCCCGAAGAACATTGTAGAAAATAATGTCTGTGCCATAACAAATATTAAACCACATTTAAGGGACAAAAAATTATCATTTTTTTTCCTTCCATCTCCCAGTTTTGCTACACTGATATTTTGCCATGGTTTTTACGCTGTATGTCACATCTTACTGCTCCTCTTCCACCTTTTATTCTACATTTTTTCCTAGGACACATAACCTGCATTTTTCTTGCAGGCTACACAAGCTATAGCTATTTAACTTCTAGAAACAAATAAACAAGTGCAGAAACTGATATGTGTTTACCTACTTTTCCTCTGCCTTAAACAATTTTATACAGATACATGTACGATGAGGACTGAAGCAAACAGTTCAGTTTGTCTGTCTTCTCAAGATGCGCCTTTTCCTATCGAACTAAGTTCAAGTACATCAAGGCATATTAGGGACAGACCCTTTATATCAAGGTATATTAGGTCTAAGAAAATGCATCACAGTGTATTAGAATCTAAAGATATATTAAGTCTGAAGGGCTGTAAACCCAAAGGTATAGAATTTAAAAGACCCCCAAAAGAAAGACAGTATGAAAGGAAAAGAGAAACAAGAGAAAACAGACAGATGTGTGCTTTAAAAGAAGTGGCAAGAAGGGAATAGCCCTCCTGCTTTAGTTAATCATCTACAGACCCCAGACTGGTTGATTCAAGTACAAGCAGATCTTTATACAGTTCCTTCAGTACAACATAAATGTTGTACAAAAGAAATTAGTAAACCTGAAGAGAAGAACTTGCTCAGACCAGAATTAGAAAGCCCAGAAAACTTTGTAATAATTGGCACAAGCAATTGGCTACTGTTTGTTAATTCTCTGATGAGACAAAGGCTTCCCTAGCAAACCAAACAAGTCAACATTTCTTTAGGACTGTCTGCCAAAAAATTATCTTCATCTTGAAGAATGAAACAAAGGGAGACTCTAGAGACTGTCTATCAGATGTCTCAATTGGCTTCTTTCTTTGTTTTTACCCAGAAAAGTGACAGAGAAGTGAAATTCTCAGAACTGTATGAAGCTTTATTTGTGTTCATTGGCATTTTACCTGTTTTACTGTATCTGCATGAATGAAGGAAGGAAGGAAGATGACAGAAGGAAGTTACTGATATGGAATAAAAACTCCATTCATGCCATTACAGTCACCACTGTAACTGCATCTTGGAATAAATAAAAAACAATCGTTAGAGTATAAATATGGAGATGTAAAGATAGTATACATACACAGATTAATCCCACTGAGTTTAAAAAGTCAGGCAGCTTTAACATAATACTACTAGATAAACATGTGGGAGTGGTATATGTGAGTGTCACAAAGCACCATGCAAGCCTCCCTTGCTCCTCATCTCTCCCTAGGGCTGGTACCAATTTGCTAGCACCAGGCAGATTCACATCACACCACTATCATGTTTCCCATTGCACTTCACCTGATGTCAGTGTCAGGCTTGTGGCAACCAGTTTTTGTACCAGCACAGGCACTTCTGCCTCAGGAGCAAAGCCTGGAAAGATGCACAGAGAGCAGGACAGCATCTGGCTCCTGGCTTTTTTTAAATCCCTTGCTACCAAATCGATCTCTTGAGCTATGATAATAGCTTACACCAAAGCACACACAGAATTTTGTTTTGACTTAAAAGTACCTTCACATTTGGACACTTCATGATGAACTCGACTTGCAAGCAGATGTGGATAAAGCTACAATGTGCATATGAACAAACAAGCAAAAACCATCCTTTTAAAAACCCTGCCAAAAGGGTAAGTAAGGCTCAACAGAAACAACACACAGATGTCACAGTAACTGTAATGGCTCACAGCCACATGCAAACTGCAACCATATTTCCCATGGGCCTACCTCTCTCTGATCCCACTGTGCTGAACTGATTTCAGTCTAACAAGCCAAACATTAGTCATTGTCTCCTTTTAAGATGACTTTAAAGAAAAATAAATAAATAAATACAAATTTTCAAAGGTCCCCCATAAGAGTAAGGTCTCCAGTGGGTTCTTTTGCTGTTGGTTTGAGGTTTTGGTTCTTGGGTTTTACAAGATGGCTAGTGTAGAGTACTAAGACAGAGGAAGACTGAGCAGAGGATAACAGCTGAGGAAAGCAAGCGCCTTTGGAGGGAATGAGTGATGAAGAAGACAGACATACAAGTGCAAATGATATAGGAGATTGTCTTAACCAATCTAAGTTTGAAAAGACATGAAAAGGCACAAGCAGCAGAAGAAAAACTACCCTGGCAAACACTGTTAGGAAAGAGATGAACCAGAACACATCCATGTTTGAAGTGAGCAGCTGTAGAAATATCTAGAGGAAGCTTGAAAGGAGTATATGCTCGCTAGGATAAGGGCCCATAAGGAGCCATTCCTCTTTCTCACTGCTGCCCTGAGCTCTCCTGGGGAAGTTAGGTTACTGTAGTGAAACAGTGCTGAAAAAGATAGCAATTTGCTTTTGAAATTAACTAATTGCACCAAAGGGTTCATGCTGCTAAACAAGGATCCAGGGAGAGGGAAATGCCAGGACACAAAGACTGGAGAGGCAGGCAGTGACATCCCATGCCCACAGGCTCCCAATCCACCAGTGGAGCCTACGGCATGGCCCAGCCACATCAGCTGAACTGCAGGGCAAAGCAAACCAAAAGCACTGGGCACACTGCGTGGCAAGAGTCTGCAGAGATGAGAAACCACAACAAGCACTTGCAAATACCTCTGTGGTGTGGTCAACACACATTTGCTGTCATTTGACCTCTCCTCCATAAACAATTTATTGTAAAGAACAATGTCTTTAGCATAAATGCTGATTTGCTCCCTAGCATAATATCTACCATTGTGATTCTTTAAGCTTTTATCGTAAATTTTCCTCCAAAATTCATTTTCTGCACTGATCCTTAAACAGAACCTTTAAAGAAGACCAGATCCACAAAGAGGTGCAACCCCATAAATCACAAGCTGTTTCTGAATCTTAAAGCCCACCTGAGCAAGAACGTCAGGAGGCAATACTCAAGGGGAAAGGTTTTTCCTTAGTCTACAGCCCTACACTACTACCTTAGGATCTCAGTCAGCCATGCTGAACAAATTAAACTGCAATGGCTCAGCATCACCCATGCATTTGTTGCTGTATTGCAAATCACAGTCCAGCAGATGGCACAGTTAAATGACTTTGAGGCAGACTGGACAGGCCCTCCCCGAGAGGGGAGAAATGTGGAGGATGGCTTTGCTCCAGCCACAGCATTGTTTCTGCTTAAAAACTCAGCTCAAGGCTTGTGAGAGAGGACATCACCTTTCCCTCTTCTGTAAACAGCCAGTTCCCCAAGCTAACTGTTCACAGCAGTCCTGTTTGGTTCGAGGTTTGCAATAGGTAAATTCTACTGGGAACGAAAAGAAATAATCTGATAATAATCCCACCCAGACAACAGCCAAAACGTTACCACTTCTTTTGTTTTTTAAATTGCTGTTATTTCACTGGGAGAATTTGAGGTCAAAATGTCCAAAAATGGTGAGGCAACTGGAATTTTCCAAGTGAGGTCAGCTGGATCACGCTATGGTCTCCACTAACACTGATAAAACAGGACAAATAGATATCTCTGTATCTTTCTTGTGAGTTCTTCACCTTCCTCTACTGTTTTCAGGCATGCACAGTATGCATGCCTGTTCAGGAAGCACACGTATCTACAGGTGTTTGGTATATCACTTTCATCTCGTTATCATTTCCATAAACAACTCACAGGAATGAGACCGAGTCATTGTTTTCAGCTTTCAAAAACTTGGAACAGTTTCAAGAATTTCTCCAGCTCCCCAAGCTGCTATGACCAATTTTGTCTCTAGAAGCACTTAAGAAAAATCAGTGATGGAATTTTAGTGTGTTAAACTGGAATTATACATAAAGCTGGCTGCATGGCCATAAGGATGGGTGGTAGAAGTAAACAATATGAGGATAAACCATCAAGTACTCCTGCAATTCATATTGGTATCTCTATAATATCTACATCTATACTCACTTCTCCAAATGAAAAAACAAAAAAAAAAAAAAACCGAAAAAAGAAAGGGTGGTGGGGAGGAAGGCAGAGAAGGGGAAGAATTATTTTGCAGGAGTTTGTGTGTCATGTTAAAGCCACATCAATTAGATTAACTTAGTATACATGAATAATACACATTATTTTCTGAATTTAATTTATTTGGAAATATCATAGCAAGTGGTAAGGCACAGCTTAACCAATCTGTTTCCAGAACTCATTCCATTATGCCCACAGATGTTCAAATGCTGCACTTATAATTGCTGGCAGGCACCTATAATTTGGGAAAATGTCTTGGTAGGACTGAGATTGAGAAAGGCAATGAAAATATGGATTCCAGTTATTTCCAATCTCCATAGTCATTAAGAACACCTACATGCTTAACTTCATGCAACAACAGCAGACTACATAAGCTAAACATTTACAGAAAAGTCTTGGCTGGATCAGGGTATTAACCAAACACAGTACAGACAAATTACAGAAGAGAGACATATCTTCAGTGAGAAGCCCATGCTCATAATGGGAGCCTACAGCCCAGCCCAGCTCTCTTTTCTCTCATTCCAATGCCTGGAGCCTGAGACCATCCATTCTCTTAACTTCCCCTTGTGTACACCACATTAAAGGTGGGAGAAATAATTTATTTTTTCCTATTCTGCTCATAAACAATGAGAAGACAACTAAAACCACCCTGAACAACAGAACAGTTACTGTCTCCAGGCCTGTCTCCTGCTGATCAAAGGCACTTTTCAGCAAAAGTACTCATTAAATTATGAACGTATTGTAACTATGTAAATAAGCCATAATTTAAGAGACTCAAGTTATAGTAAGGCAATCTATAAAGTACATCATTAGCTCAGTGTCAGTTTATGCAGTATCATCTCTGCTCCAGCACATCCGCTATCTAGTAACTGAACAGCTTCTGGTGCACAAAAAGTAATGCAGACATTTATCTTCTGTCAGTGTACTGGTTGAATCAAAAATAAGCCTGGGCCTCTCTGGAATCTCCACATGCTGGACTAAAGCATTGAAGACTGTTGGGATGCGATATTTGATGAAGGACATAGCCAAAACCCAAACAACCCAAAACACAAAAGCAGTCATACCCACTGGAAGTCTGCTATCCCATATCCTACAGTTAACCAGAAAAACTAACCAGGCAGTAGCTCAGGATAGTTTGACCTTGACCTGATGGGACCATTCTGCAAACTCCCAACGCTCTATGATGCTGCCATTAGGGTATGCAGAGGGATGCTGCAGTAACTGCATCCCAGGCCTTCCCTTGGCCACAAGCAGGGGCACTGGGGAGACACTGCCCTTCCCCCCAAGCCTTTCCCCTAAGGTGTTGCACCCATTCATGCACAGAAGCCTTTGGGTTGGCATGGCAGCCTTGGCTAGTTGGTCCCACCTTGCACTGAACTTAAACACCATGTGAGGTTAGGTAAGGCAGCTGCTGGTGAGACACCAATGGCCACCTTGGAAGGGAGGAAGGTGGGACCTGCAGGACAAATACCTGCTCCCAGATTTCCATTTGAAATGAACCACTGTGTCTAAAATAACAAACTTCTGCTCATAAACAAGCTACAAACAAATCACCCCCAATCACAGCACAATGCCCCTGGCAGGCCCAGGTCTCTATATCTCATCGCATGTATCCTTTTGTGGTTTGCTGGCTGCTATTCCTAGAAGTGACACAGGCAGTTGTTGCAGCCTCTACCTGATCTGTAGATCAAAATAGCAGCTGTGGGCAATTTGTGTGCAACAGCCACGTCTATAGCGTCTGACCATATCCATACACTTCAGAGCCTGGGGTTTTTTGTACTACTTGCATCAGCATCTGCTGATGGCAGTGATGGGCACATGGTTACCCTAAATGGCTACTCAGAGGGCACATGGTTACCCTAAATACAAAAGAACTTAAATAACTGGATCTTTTGTAGAATCAAAGCTGCAAAAATAATGCCCTCTACAACTTTAAAGGAAGAGAAAAAGAGGTGTCTGGGTAAAGAAGTTTCATGTGATATTTTCATTCGCTTTAGCGAGAGTTGTGTGATAACATGAAAAAGGCGGAGGAGCAAGAGGCCGAGATAGGATCAAGGATGTGTCAAATTATAGCAACACGGGTTTGTATAGCACCGGGGAACAACATTTTGAAGCAAATGTTTCCTAGAAAATTCTGAATGAAGAAAGTGAGGAAAAAAACCCAACCAAAACAACTGTTGGCTATTATTTACTCCTGCTCTACTAAAAGAGACCCAAGTTAGGTCTAAATAAGCTGGCCTGCTTATATGATAAATGGCTGTGCCCTGAAGATACATTAATACAGATCCCAGAAGCTGTTAGCACCTAACTTCTCTTGTACTAACCCTTCTTGCTTCACTGCTGGACTAACTGCTATGCTGACTAAATTCACGAGCTGGCTCACTAGAAGTCAGTTTTTCTGGTTGGCTTCCAGATCGTGTTGCTCTTGGCTCTATCATCAATTTTGCCTATTAACTGAAGCCACTCAGAGGATGATGAATTCTGGCTGATTACTCAGGTCAAAGAACCAGTACGCATTTTCAATATGACTTCTGTCAGCACATGCCCTTGTCTCTCAGTTTCACGAACATACTAAGAAAACAGCATCTAAGATGAAGTTACCTGTTCATTTTTGGTCAGTCTTGTCTTGTTATGAATGTCAGATGTAACCAGGTTGAATCCATGTTTTTCCGATAAAATTCTCAAAAGCAAAACCACAGTTCGACTCCCACACTTTCCAACTCTGTTGTAGACCACCTGGCTGGGGAAAGGAAGTACCTAAGTAGAGATTGAAAAAACATGGAGTCAGTATATTGGTATTTTTGTTTCTGTGTACCTCTGAATCACAGCATGTTTTGACTGTAAGCCAACAAATACATACAGGAGAATTTCTAGGGCTCTGCCCAGGTCAGAAGTATTCACTTTCACCAGCAAGTTAGAAGTTCTTTAGACTAGAAACACATGGCTCAGAGGGTGGAGAGCTGAGATTTCCCCCTCATGATCTAGTTTAAGTCAACAGTGCAGATTGGTAACTACTCCAGACACATTAAGCCTCTGCTGATGTCTTCTAGAGAAGATGATGATATGCTTAAACTTGCTACTTGGTAACCTCAGTACAAATAATCACCTTTAGTTGACCACCTTCCATACAAAGAACAAAGAGGAGTGACTTTTCACTACAGTTTGGGAACTCAAAGTGAAGCTGACATAATGCAAGAGGAATGCTCAAAGAGAAAAACTTCAGCTTAAAAAGAAAAAAAAACCAAAACCAACCCAGGAACAACCACCAGTTGTACAGAGCTAAGATTAATCAACTCTTTCAACTTCAAATATAAACATCAATCTTCCAAAGAGACTCATAGAACAAATCATGACACTGGCTAGGTATGTACTTGCAGACACAGGAAACCTGGAGGTCAACTGACACAGTCTAATCACCTTTGTAGAGGTAATGTTCACTAAACCTCAAAACAGAACAGCCACATCCAACCTGTCCACTGAGAATGATCTCCAGCCCATGCTCTCTTGCACCATGCTCTCCTTTCATTGGAAACCACAAAAAGTGAGCAGTAATTCACTGTCTTGAAGTACACTGGATGCAGCCTTGGTTTGTTTCTGGATGATATTCGTGGGCTATTGCTTCAATAAAAGGCATTCTGAAGTCACACTATTGCACTAGACAAAGTATAGCAAACAGCAGTAGCATCGATAATACAGGCCAAGAGGCATCTTTTTCAAGCCTTTTAAACTGGCTAACATAGCCAGGAGTTCAGTTTCGTCCACAGCAGTGCATATACCACACTCACTTATGGGAAGTTCATTTTCCTAGTAAGAGAACAGCACAAAATGTTTCCTGACACAGGGAGTGCATCCGGGCTCCAGGCGACGTGTTCAGTACAAAAAAACCCTCACATGCCAAAGTAATAGTGTGTCTCAACCTATAGTTACTTCTGCTGTTGATGCAATCTCATTCTCCAAGCAGAAGGATTTCTAACATAAGAGAAGTCATATGAGGCGTATGGGCTTCTGGCACTTCTTACAGTATTTGAAAAGCTAACAGATCTTCATTAGAAAAGAAAAAATATTCCTCAGGAAACCCTTCAGATTACTTTCCAAGAGGACTGCAAACTAGAATAAAAACCCCATAAATAAATAAAAGGAAAATCTGAATTCCCATAAATATAATGGTAACATACTGGCACTTTGCTATTAACATTACACTTCATGACAATAAGAACATTACTATTGTTAATGGTTGCAGTGTTTAGGATAACCTTCCCCGCAACAAGAACATGGAAACCATCATTCTCCAAATTACCTTGGGAAGAGGTAGGTAATTTGGTGAACATGGTCTTGGTTAAGCTTTCCAACTTACCCAATCACACCTGCTGATTCAGCAACTAAACATAGGCCTCTCAAGGCTCATACAGAACCTACATAATACACCAAGTCTAACTATTTTGTGATGTTTTTATAGAGTTTTCTATGAGATACTTAGCCCCCTTGTTCCTTATCAATCTTTCCCTCAGAAGCCTTGC
>JBCJKH010047610.1:0-17061 GCA_039877255.1 Loriculus beryllinus
GTTGGGGCTGTTCAGCCTGGAGAAGAGAAGGCTGCGTGGAGACCTCATAGCAGCCTTCCAGTATCTGAAGAGGGCCTGTAGGGATGCTGGGAAGGGACCCTTTGTCAGGGACCATAGCAACAGGACAAGAGGTAATGAGTTTAAACTTCAACAGGTGAAGTTCAGGTTAGATATAAGGAAGAAGCTCTTTACTTTGAGGGTGAGAGGTGCTGGCACAGGCTGCCCAAAGAGGTAAATGCTGCATCCCTGACAGTGATCAAGACCAGGTTGGACAGAGCCTTGGGTAACATGGTCTCATGTGAGTTGGAACTAGATGATCTTAAGGTCCTTTCTAACCCTAACTATTCTGTGACTCTATGAAAGAAAAAAATATTTTAGGCCAGTAGGTTTAGCAGATCAGACAGAAGAAATGCAAGATGCTTATTTACTGTGCCATTCTTGTCAGGTTTGTTATATTTAATGTTGCAACAAGAGTAAAGCACTACCTCTCCAGAATACACTGCATGCTTTTGGCACGTACACTTGCATAGGTAGCAGTCTTCTCAGCTAAAGGCTTTGGTAAAATTTACTGTGTAACTATAGAAAAGGAGTCTTTCCAGATATTAATTAAGAAAAAAACCCCAATGCTGCAGTATGCTCACTTCTCTTTCAGTCTTGTTTTCAGTCCATTACAATGCAAGACAAGAGTCTGTCTAGGAAGTAAGCCAACAACAGTAATTACAGCATAGCCAAAAAATGGAAGGCAAAGTGTTGAGAACTGTAGCACACGAAGACAAAATTATATGCATTCTCTTTTCACAGGAACATAGCAGCAACAGGTTGGGACACCCATTCCTTTTGGATGGATCCTAGGCAGTAAAAGTGCCTAAACCTCAGAGATGTTATCATTCTGAACCATCCTTTAAAGGCATTGGTGGTGTTACAGCTTGTAGCAGGTCTGGCTCACACTGATCCTTGCAGCGAGATCTGCGGTACACGCTTCATTCTCCAGATCACCACTGCAGTGGGGGGCAGAAACATGAGAAAACTCATTGTCAGCACAGCAGCAAAAATGACCAGCAGTATTTCCCATGGCGCCAGGTTCGTTTCCACCATGACCTTCTCCATGTCAAGAATCTGAAGCTGTAAAGCAAAAATTACACCACATTACTTTCTTGTAAATAGGTATTACAACTGTATAGATGTGTTTGGTTTAGCCAGCCTAGGGCTGTCAGCTTCTTTGGCCAACTATTCTCATCCTGAAGAACACACACATTTTGCCTGGCTGCAGGCCCCAGAAGAGCTCCTGCTCTCTCTCTCTTTCCTCCCCTCTCCTGCACTGTCCCCTTGAGAGCCTCCATGGAGCATCATCCTGCCTCTCCCATTTGGCTCAGTTGCAGTTGCTGATGCTGATGTAAGATACTACATCCACTTAGAAATTCCATTATTACTCTTGGGAAAGCCTTTGTCACCTTCTATTTAAAATTTTTATTTTTAAGTCCCTCACCTCTCCAGTACAAAAAAGTTATTATTACACTGTCATGTATCAAAACTAAAGCTGAGAATAAAAGCATATGATGGAAAGAAGAAAGAACTGTAAGTTAGCTGCCATTGTGGTGGGTTGACCCTGGCTAAATGCCGTGTGCCCACCAAAGCTGCTCAATCACTCCTCTCCTCAATGGACAGGGGAGAGAAAATATAACAAAAGGCTTCTGCATTGAGATAAGGACGGGGAGAGATCACTTGCCAGCTACCACCACAGAAAAAACCAGACTTGATTTGGGGAAATTAGTTTAATCTATTATCAATCAGAGTTGGATAGTGAGAAATAAACCCAAATCTTATAAACACCTTCTCCACATCCCTCACTTCTTCCTGGGCTTAACTTTATTCACAAAATCTCTACTGCACAGAGGGACGGGGAAGGGGGTTTGTGGTCAGTTGATCACACATTGTCTGTGTTTCTCCTTCCTTCCCAGTGGGAGGACTCCTCACACTCTTCCCCTGCTGCAGGCTGTGGACTCTTCCACAGGAG
The DNA here is from genome assembly GCA_039877255.1 of Loriculus beryllinus. Taxonomy (NCBI): domain Eukaryota; kingdom Metazoa; phylum Chordata; class Aves; order Psittaciformes; family Psittacidae; genus Loriculus; species Loriculus beryllinus. The sequence continues at coordinate 2,015 of JBCJKH010047610.1, forward strand.
ATGGTCCTCCATAAACTTCTTCAAGATGAACCCTTCTAGCAGCTTCTCACAGAAGTTGCCCCCATACAGTCACCTCCCTGCTACCAAAGCATTGCTACACAAACCAAATACAGCCATCAGAATGTGTATTTTAGCTCTTTTGGTTTTCCCCTATAAAGTAAGTTTTAGAAACCCTTTGCATGCCAAAGAGCTTCAATGGACACTCAATAAAGAATTATGTGCTTTGAAAATGCTACAAATATATTTTAATGAAACTGTTAATTCTGTTGAAAACTGATTTCTATTTGAAATGGTTTAATCAAACAAATACAAGCTTAAGATGCAGAGAGGTTTAGCAGTTAGGCAGCGGGGCATACATGCAGAACAGAAACAGAACTAATACATCTCTTTAGTTTTGCAAAATAGAAAGAGTAGACTGGCTAGTAAGGAGTTAAATCATGTTGGTTTTGAGACAAGGAGACAGAACTGTTAATAGGTGTGTCTAAGGGCTCAGTGCAATTCCTTCAGCACAGGACCTACACGCGTGAAAGCCATAATGAAGCCAGAGCAGTTAGATTGAATAAAAGGAGATGGCAAGGTAGTGAGTGAGTTTTTCTCCTACTACAATTTCTTGACTTTGTGCTCTAGCAGTAGGGAAGTTACTGGAATTTGTCTTGAGTTAACCAGAGGAGACCTCAGATTTGTTTGTTGCTTTTCAAAGTGGGTGATATACTGGGTATCCATCATTAAATCCTGATCATTATCTAAAGAAGACTGAAACAGGGTAAATGCAATATGCTTATTTAGGGAAAGTAGAAGAATTTATCTATTATGTGGGAAGCTAATGGGTAGCTAGCAATTTTGTACCTGGCTTAATAGTGTGAAAATCACTATTAAGTGTGATTTAAATTACTTGTTGTGGTAAATTATTTGTTGTGGCCTGTGAGGAAAAGCAGCAGAAGTCTGGTAACAAATCCTGGAGGATTTAAGTAGTGATGATCTTTGCTGAAGGCTAGCAATCTGTTAGACTCTAGATTGAGTTTCTTTTGGCTGCTAAATGAACTGGACCTTGCTACCCAGTCAAACCATGGCTTTCTAGTATCAGCCTTTCTTATGTGCTTACCTTCTCTTGCTATTGAGATGCCAGTTCAGCCTTTTTTGAGAAAGAAATACACAGATTTTAGGGGTGGAAAACATGTTCTCTCTCCAGACCCAGCTGTGTCTGCCTAGCCAGGGTTGGTGTCTGCCTTGCAGCAGTGCCAAGACCTTTCCACAAGCCTCAACTCTCATAAAGCTGTGTCAAGTTTTACAATTAGATTAATGTCAACTCTTGCAAACTGGGGAGAAGTATGGAAGACATGGGTGAAGCTTCCTGAGCTCAGAGCCTGAAGCAAGCTTGTGGCTGCTGCTTCCTTGCCAGCTAAGAAAGGCATCTGTGGTGGGAGAGTCGCTGATGCTGGAATGCTGCCTACCAGGTTTGCTCCCCTGAGCTGGCTGTGTCTGCTTTCACCCAGCTACAGAATTGCTCGGTTTTGCTTGTTTTTCATCTGCTCAGACTGGCAGCTCTGACTAATGCGGACTGAGCTCTGGGGCTTGTTGGGCTATGTGATATTCTGACCTTTCTTGTGCCACTCGTGATTTTATTCTCTTTCCCCTGATTAGTAGATGAAGGTAAGTGTGAGGCTGTTTGCAACCAGGGGAGACAGCTGTGGAAGAAGGAAGGTTTGTGCTCAGGAATTGCCTTGTACTTCTTCATTGCTGCACTGGGAATACTGGAGGTGGGCCTCTTATTCTCTAATTAAATTTTGTCTGTCAATAAATTCCTTTAAAAATCTCAATTTCTGACTTGCTTTGCCTCTTGTTCCTGCTTTTTTCTCTGCAAGGCATTTCCTATTAACCTCTTGCTGCTGCTACTTTTGCTTCCTCTTTGTTTCATTTCCCTTCTTGATGTTTGTTATTTCATTCTCTTCCTCATTCCTCTACTTCAATTTGTTGCAATTTCCCTGTTTAGACAAGTGTCTATTTGGCCATAGTTTGCATAGGAAATCCCCTGTCCCTGTTTTCTGCTCTATTGATCCCTCCTCAGCACCTGGCTAAAACAAAAATCCAATGAGACTACATTGGCTTTAACCAGAAAAAATGCTGATGGCTAATAACTGATAGTAAGTCCCATGTAATGTCCTCAAACTATTAATTTGTCCTTCACCCACCTATTCTGTACTTTCCCAGCACTCATGTTCTTGCATTCTAAAACTCTGGGCTCTTATCTTTTAAGCGAGCAAGTGCTGCACAGCCTCAGGGTGCATATGCAGCTTTCTGTGGTCTTCTGGGAAATGAATGCATCAGGGACTTTTTGTAACTATGCCTATATGACAGAAAGGTTATCATACATCAGTAGTACAATATTACATAATTTTCAGTAAGATACATCATAAATAAGGTACATTTATGACAGTGGAATCCATCCAAAATAAAAATAGGTGTACTGACAAGTGAGTCTGATAAACTCTAGTGCTGTGCAATCAGGAGGTACAGGGGTTGGAGGCCATGACTCAGTGTCCTATCTAAGTATTGCTTGCCTGTGTCAGCCAGAGCCAGCCTGTGTTTCATTCAGCACAGCTGTAAAAGATCTGGGACTGCTCAGGTAGGTGTTTTTCACACTTACAGTGTCTGATGCACACATAGCTCTAGAAACACAAAAGCAGTGGTATTTCTCTCGGAATAAACGCACACTGTCACTGGGGTTTTGCAAGTTTTTTGTCTCCAGTCCTCATCAATGGATGCATGAGAATATCAGATCTGGTTTCTAAACCATGAAATATTTTGCAGTGAAGGCTCTAGATCTGTCTCCTGAATTTAACTGGGTAGAAAAGTGGAGGCCTCTGCAAGAATTGGAGCTGGAGGCAATGAGCAGAATGCAGTTAAGTTACATTTTAGGAAAAAAAAGGCCTATTGGAGAAATGGTATTTCTGTTTCTGTCTTCCATTTCCAGTGTTTCATTTAAGATTTGCTTGAAGGCTAAACAAGTAAAAGTTTTTGTTGTGAACTACAGTTGATGGAAGAACTTTTTGGATACTAAAGAAGGGGTCATCTTTGCGGAGTGGACATAATCCTTAGAAAAATCACAATTCTATTCTCATACCTTCCACAGAAAACAAAATAATGACTTTGTTACATAACTTGGGAAATGAAGCTGGTATGCCTCAGTAGCCACGAATGTTGAATTCAATCTAAAGTAGGCCTTGTAAAAATGTATGTCGTAGGTTGTGGTTTGCTTCATTGATCTCCTTAGCAGTGAAGGGGATCCGTTTATGAATTGTAGCATCTTTAAGACTGTGACACCCAACTGTTGCTGAGGACTACATATGCAGGAGACTTGCACTATGGCATGTTGAGCTGATATACTTTGCCAGTTTACAGCTTGCTGCAATATAGAAAAGCCAGAAAATAGTATTTGAACATTTGATTTGAAGCTTTTGCTTTTTACTAATAATCAAAAGTTAAACTACATATGGGCAGTCTGGGTGATACGCTCTTTGGCATGGGCTTTCCATGTTAAGTAGAGAAGGAAGGTGCAGCTGAGACAGTTGCCTTTCGGTTTATCCTGCAAGAAATCTACCCTAATGTTTCTCCACCAGCTGAAGCTGTTTCTGACTGTTTGTTCTGCCTGCAGCAGGCATTACTGTAGTGAATGTAATCTTTGATTCCAGCTCTAATGAACCTGTGTTAACAAGTCAGTTATTTTTCTCTGCTAATCTTGCATTTATTTTTTCCAAGTTAATAATGAATACCTTTTGATTTTGGAGTGCTAACATTACTGAAGACCTCATGAAAACCCAGATTATTTATCTCCTTATTGCAACTGGGGAGGAAGCTATCTCTCGACATATCATGAGGTCAAATGCTGAAGGAAGCAACATTGTTATGCATAAGAGGCTTATTTGCAGTCTACAGGAACAGCGTAAAGCTTTAAGACAGCCTTCTGAAGCAAATAGGTATCACTCTAACATGAGAAGGTCACTGAGTGAAGTGTTTGTGGGAGGCAGAAGCCTCCCAACCTGTTAATTGCTCTCGGTTGTGCTTCTCTGAAGTCTTTTTGCATGGAGCAGAAAGATGCTCTGGTATTTGAACTGGCATCTATTTATATATTTCTTTTCCTCCTCTGAACTTCAGAATAATTATAATGTATTTTTTTCCCTCTCTACTTGGAAAGGCGACAAATCCAGTACTGCTGGCTAACCTTGGGAACAGAAAAACAAGTTTTACAAAATTCTTTGGAGCCTAGTAAATGTGTAAGTGCAGAATGGATTAAAGTCTGCAAGGCCTGTTTCATATCAGCGAATTGAGTTCTGTTTTCTCTTGTTTCTGTCAGAATATTCTGCTTATTAACTACAGCATTTAATGTCAATCAAAAAGCACCTGAGAGCAAAAGACTCATTTGGAAGCAAACAAGAAATGTGGGCAAAGAGTTTGCCTTTCCTCATCTTCAGTTACAACAGAAAAGCTGCAGTGACTTCATCTCCCCCTGTGCAGCCTTTCAGGTTTACACCAATATTTACACACTTTTGTAAAGAGCTGCTTCTGTGTAAATCCTCACTCTTAAATGATTTCTGGAGTTTGGTAACTTCAGGCAGATAAGAACCTCATTGCCTGTAACAGAATGAATTTGCCACTAGCAAGCTACTTGAAGCTGTTCTTGCTGGGTAAGAAACTTGTTAAATGTTTGTAAAGCAAGAATAAACTTGCTTATGGGCTTCTGTGTCTTGAGTATTGGAAGCACTGCAAGGAAATTAGACCCTTGACTAATGTCCAAACAGGTGAATGCAGTGTTTAATTTTGTGCTGGGTGGCCTGCTCCAAGAGTTTTGTTTCTAGTGTTACTTGGAACTCTTGGCAACACCATCAGGTTCCACTCCAGATGTTCTTGTAGGCAAGAAAATACTGACAATGTAGTCATATGGATCCCAGCATTGTGCATCACTTGGAAAGTCCTGTGTGGAAATATATATTGGGAGGCTTGATTTTGTTGCTATCTGAAGCAGGTAGCAGGGCACTGGTGTTTTATCATTTACCTTTTCAAGTAACCACGATTTGGTTTACCTCTTCCATGTTCATGCTGGGGAGCAGGAAGAGTTAAAAATTATTCTTACATGGAAAAAGATTGTGCCTTAAAGAAAGATCAATTAGACAGGTCAAGTTTTCTATGAAAGCTCTGGGCCATTCATTGTACTGTACACTAATATTTAAGTGAGAATCAATCCTTCCTTTTCTTTTCTCCATCCCCAAAGGAAGGATCTCATTCAGTATAAACTTGGAGTTTCATTATTACTGAAACAGACTGAAGCTAGAGCAAACAGTACAAAAGGATTTCTACATAATGTAGTTGTATTAGCAGTTTTGGAAATACCTTGGTCACAGACTTATCTCTGTGACAGTGTTCAATCACTTGTTTTTTTGGTGGAGATTAATACATTCAGATTGGGTGAAAAAACATGATCCATAGCACTAAACAAATACAGATATGAAATGGTAAAATTGAAGTTATCTCCTTGCACAATCATTTTTGTAGGTCAGCAATTCCACTAAATTATGCTAATTTAGCATATCTGATAAAACCAGCCACATGCTATTGAAGTTCTGGTATCTTATACAAACAGGTGTTATAGCTCTTTATGTGGGGATGGGTTTTATTATCTAGATGTGATAGCTGCCCAGTTAGATACAAATATCAACTCTCAGCTGCTTTAGCACAACTGGAGGTGCAGAACATTTACCATTTCATAGAGGTGTCAACACCCCTTCTCCCAGACATGTACTTATTTTAATAGAAGAATAAGTCAGAAGGGCTAAACTAGCAACAGCCATGAACTTGTTCTGCTTTCTGTTCCACTCAGTGATTTAAATCTTTAGCCTTCAAGTGGGGAAAACAAGTGTTTCTGTGTACTTGTTCTCCAACACAACTGCCAACTTCCTATTAATCTTTAAAGATAACTACACATGTCTAGACTAGTTTTCTGAAGAGGTCATAATGGCTGCAATGTCCACAGTGTGCCCTGTAACAGTGTGGAACTGTAGAAAGGTGAATTTCTATGCCACTTCTATGACTGCGTGTTACAAGCAGACATAGCAAATGGTAAGAATGTGGAAAGCGCTCAGATCTAGATTTCTTGCACAGTAATTGACTTTAGATGGGGGTCATGATCAAGAAATGACTATACTGCAAGTTTAAAGTGTCACTTAAAACTCTTGTAAAACCTAGAAATCAAATTTTAATGAGTTTACTACCTTAGAGGAGGTTGTATCTCAACTACATAAAACCTCAAAGATCTAATAACACTGCTTTGATTTCTAGAGGGCCAAATCTTTCAAACCAGCAGTGTCGTGAAAATGCTCAGAATCATAAAGTATTGAAAGAAATATCACTGAATTTGCTTGTATTATATCTCCTTTACAGGTAAGAACTGGATAAAATGTTAGTTATAAATATTTCAGTATTGTTTAAAGTATTTTAGTAGGTAGTGCTGTAGTTTAGTGTGTTGACTTTTAAGTAAATGCGTATGTTTGGCTTTCTCTGAGTAAAGTCACTACAGGATGAAAATGTAGCTTACAGAATTAAAAAAAATACACGATTGCAGATATTAGATGCATAAAGTTTGGGAGAAGACGTTAAAGCTATACTGAAGACAGCATATTTAATAATGCAAAAGCAGTACACTGGAATTTTGCTGAGCATGCTTTAGTTGAAGTATGTTTCACCTCACTTGCAATGTAAAGAGCTGACTACAACAAAGGTTAAAATGCAACAGAAGTGTTCCTCCACTGTTAAGAGTATATAAATCACTTCTCAAAGGGTACATTCTGATTTCTGTCTTTCATGTATAAGGTAGTTTTGTATTAACTTAGAGTTCCTGGCATATGTCCATTAGTTTTCTGACTCCTGAATGTATTGCACGGAAGGGTTATATACATCTGTGAGTCAAATAGGCAATTTCTTGTTCTGAAATATTTAACTTTAAACACTTCTGAATAAACATATACAAGCTGAAGATCAACTAACTTTAAAAGGAAAATAAGGGATTGCCTTATGCAGTGCACTTGCAGATGTAACTATTAACAATTTAGCAAATTATTTTGATATTAATGAACTTAGATTATACATTACATATACTGTTCTTCTATAATACATATAAAAGCTCTATACTTTCCTCTTCATCCCTTCCCACCTGATGTGTTCTTAATAAAATTAGCAATAATTTAGCTATACACTTATTTTTGCAAAAAGGCCAGCAAGAAATTGAATTTGAGTTGAATGTTCACATCTTTCTCAGTTTGACTACCTGAAATAAGCTCTGGCTTTCTCTAAACCTTGCATGGTCCTGTAGGCATTTATCTCTCTTCAGTCCACTCTTACCTTTTCAGTGTCCTCTAGGTGCTTCGCAAGTCTTGCAGATAAAATCAAGCTGCTTTGTTTGGGTGTCCATTTTTCACTGTCAGGCGGCAAAAGCGTGTGATAGAGAAGATGTTCAACCTGCCAGACAAAACCAAGGAGGGTAGCGTACCTGCAGCTGTGCAAGGCTCAGGTGAGCACAGCGGTCTGCACAGGTACTTGTTTTTATGGCAATGCCTGTATCACCTCCCACTTGGCGTTCTTAAAGGGGCACAATCCTTTCCAAAGAAAGGATGAAGCGGTTCAGCCTTGGCCACAGTTGCTTAGAATCAGCAAAACAATAGTTGGCTGTTCACACATGCAAGAGCTGCTTTAGGAGACAGCCACTTGCAGCCAAAAATAATGGCCCCTTTTTAGCCAGGAAACCAGCTGGGCTTTCCTTGTAAATAATCTTGTTTACTCAGAAGTGAATAATCTGATAATAATTAGTCAGAATCTGAGTTACTTAATGAGTAGCACATGCAGCTTTCAGCGCATGAAAGCTGCTGCCCCTAACTAAGATTGTTGCACATCCAACTCTCCAAATTGTTCATATGCCCAACTCTCTTCCAACTATACTTTCAACAGCAAACTTGCTACTTACAAGCTTAACTTTACATACTTGAAAAATCACAGCTACAGTCAGGCTACTCTAGTCTCTGTTGTAGGGAGTGAAAAGCACATAGAAATCTTTTCAGAGGCTTTGCTATGCCAGCTCTGGCTCTGGTGCATGCAGTTGTGGAGATGGCATTACACAGTCCCTGAGAACTGGCCCTCTAATCCGTACACAGTACTGCATCTAGCACTTGTCTGATGACAAGGAAAGATGTTAATGCCAAACTGCAGCCTGAGTTAAAAAACCTTTTGATGGAGATACTGAAGTCTTTGCAATTATCCCTCTTGGCATGGGTATGTCAAAGGAGTGTATGTTTGCACCTACGGAAACCGAAGTTCAGATTTAAAGCAAGTCTCTCAAATTCACCTCATTAGCAATAAGTTTTTTCAAACTTTTACAAAATACAGATAATATAAACTATGGTATTGTTACAGAAAATAACTGTTCAGAAAAATTTTTCCCAAGATTTTTGTTGCTTTCCAGTATACAGGGCAGAATCAGTAACTTGTTTCCCCAAATTTGACATGTGACTTCCATCTGTCTTGATATTTGGCACGAATATTTCAATGATGTTGCCAAAACCAGCTTCCTTTTGGTATTTTTTCCAAGAAATCTGCTTATCCTGTTTTTTAGTAGCTCTTACAATTAGTAACATTTTAATCTTATTTAATCCTAGTGGTGGTGTTACTACTCTTACCTTTGGAAGCAGGGACCTCCATTGGCTGAAAATTGAACATCACCAGAGTTTGGCTGGTCAGCAAGCTGTGTCATCTAGTACATGTATGGGTAAATATGTGGTAAGTGGTGTCATTCTTATGAGGCACAACTAGTATTTAAGGTTAGGATAAGGTAGATTAGACTTATAAAATAAGTTCATAAATGTTTCATAAAGTAACTTTGAAGTAAACAGTCGCCAGCCTAGGGGAATCCTGTCTTTCTACAAACCAGAAGGTTCTGTGCTGCCCTCTCATTCAGATTTAGAAAAAAATTAGGTGCCCAAATGATGAACCAACCTCCTTTTCAGGCCAGAACTACTAGTTCTGGACCTGCCTGCTGCCAGCAGGGTTGCTGGAGGAAGCAACTTCAGGTAGGGTGAGAAATATTTGCATTGTTGGAAGCTTTAAGTTCTTATCTAGTACCACAGGTAGCTAGAGTGTATGCACAGTGCTAGCATCCATAGCTATACAGTGTTGCACTGTCCTTTACCTTCTTCCATGGGAGTCCATAGGATCAGATGCCCGAACGTGGGGTGAGGGTGGAACTCTTTTGCTGTGGGACATTTATTAGACTGGAATCAAGGCAGCCAATTTCTTTCACACACCTGTAATCGGATCTAATTTTAAGATAACTGTTACCCCCCTGGTGATAAGCAGGATAAAATAAAAAACTTCCCATGTCTTTAAATGTTTGGGGGTGTCCAACTTTATTCTTAGGTTGATTTTAATCGTTGTAAACTTCCTAAACTTTACTGGAATACAATGAGTGGAAAACTACTATATGGGGTGATGCCTGAGTTTAATCCTGTTTTCTTGTTCTATGGTAGGAGTTATGCAATCCTGAAGGATGTGAGTGGATAAGCTGTAAGAATAGATTTTGAAAGTGAAACAGTACCTATAGAATCCCAAGCCTTTGTTTCCTATCTACATACCTGTTTCAACTGGGTTAATGTAGCAACATAACAGTCCACCTGGACCTTACATGTTATAGAATCCAATAGTTTATATTTTGGCCATGTTTCCCAGAAATAAGGCATTATTACTGGTTCCTTACATGCCAGAAAGATGCATTGGGTAAACTGAGGACTTTGCTCACTATAGTTTCCTCTGTGTGTATGTTTGGATACGTTTACAGCTCCTGGAACAAGGAAACATGGTCCTATCTAGTATGCATTATTGTGATGAAAGATTTGAATATTGCTGGACTGAATAATGAAGTAACCTGTGGAAGGCAGACCACCTGCAAACACCAAGTTATTGAAGCAGAAAGGTGTCTTGGTTTGACATTAGCCTTGTTGCATTCGTCATCGTGGGTAAATAGCTGTAAGATAAATTGTTTGTTTTGTAGAGAATAACAAGAAGAATGATTCACAGGCCATGAAATCAAGCAGAGGGCTGAATGGAGGCCAGGAGACTCCATGTCTTGTCACAGAGCAGATGGTGAGAACGTATACTCAAAATATTTGAGTAATTGAATTTAAGCCAGTTCAGGAATGTTGTTTATGGCCAGTTGCTTCTCTGGAATAACAGGGATGTGCATGGCTATGGGTCTGCAAGCAGCCCCTTTGCTGGCCCCTGCATTCACAGCAGCTGTGAGCTCACCTTCTCTCTCCAGTTATGTTCGTATGTTGACTGTTCTGTTTTACTGTTGCACAGAGGATAAGATGAGCTGGTCTGGCTTCCTTGCTCAGCTTTCCAAGACCAAGATGGGACTAACAGAGTGTATGTGAGTGTGGCTGATAGCCAGGCATCTGGCTTTATGTATATGGAGGCATTCTCAGATGCTCAACCAGCTTTTGTACCATGTCATACAGTTTATGAAAGAAAAGACCAATATTATAGACGTTTCTGGATGTGTCTGCTACACTGCAAAACTGTGAACCTAACTGTGGGAATACTCAACTTTGTAAGTGACGGGCTCCAGTAACAAAGTTGTTCAGAAAGCTTTCTCTTAATCCTTTAGCTTGAGCTGAAGGGTGCAGGCTCTGAGCAGCTTCCTCATGAGCGCAGAGCATAGGCTGCTTCAGAAATGTAGGCATCCACCAAGCCCAATAGAAATTCCTACAGTGGTGTGCCAAGCATCTCTGTGGTGCCCAGAAATTAGCTGTATCTGAATCTCTCTACTATCTAGCTTAAAATCGGCTTAATCATGATTCTGCTTATCTCCCTAAACCGCATGGGCATTTAACTCCTGTCAGCTTCTGTGTGTTTTCTTCCACACACAACCTATATGGCATAGGACCTTGGCCAGCTTGTGCTGCTACCACTTTGACTCAGGAAAGAGATTACCTGTTCCTGAAGGTGCTCAGGACATGTAGGTTTTAGCCGCCACTTTTCAGTATATGAAGGTTAAAGACTTGCTGATTCTAAATGGGAAATGTAAGGTGGTTGAATCCCCCTCGTGCTCATTCATAGCTCTGTGTCACCCTAGCAGCACTGTTTTGTTTTTTCCTTTCAGAGTGTCTCTTCTGCGTGAAGATGGCCAAAGAAGTGCACGGCTGAGCAACAGCAGTGGTAGCGGAGTGGATGAGCAGGTTTGAGGGAAGCTTACAGAAAGGGATCAAAATACAACTTAGAGCCCTGTGGGTAAAGGAGTGCTAGAAGATCATGTGTCTGCAAGTTGTTTCAGGTATGTGCCCATGTAATCTGTTCTGCTTTTGTAACAAGTCAGCAGGCCAACAGAGTAGTAGGATCTCATAGGCAGTCATATGGAGAAACTCAGTGGGCAATGAATAACAGAAGAGACAAAATAGCCACTGCTTTTGTTAAGTAATTTCACCTTTATGGCTGGCATTTGTTTAAAAGGCAAACCAGGCTGGGAAGGAGTTACTTATTTTTCATGCTGCATTATCTGAGTTCACTAGCTACAAATTTAGAGACAAGGGATAGGTAGAGTGTATTCCAGGGATCCTAGCAGATCCTAGCAGGGGGAAGCACTAAAACTGACAAACAATAAGGCGATTCTGGTTGCACTTTTTGTCATTCCAAGTGCCATCAGTGTACATCTCCACACATTCCTCTTCCCCTTTGCCAGAAGGTTCATTTAAATGCCAGTTAGTATAGTTCAGATTTGTACCATCTAGGAACTGGAATGTGTTTGGAATAAGAGATTCCTTTATCCCCAGGTAGGTGTAGGTATTAAAACTTTTCACAAAGTACAGAATAGCATCATTCTCAGCCTGGCTTCTTGGAGCAGCAATAGACCCTCCAGCCTCTTTGCATGTGTTCAGTGTAGTCTCAAAATTGGCTTTTTTCCCATTGGTAGAAAATATTTTTCCTCCAGCTGCTGTTATCATCTTTTCCAAGTGGAGAACTGCAAGATGAGGTGAAAGCTGTTACTCTTTTATGCCTTTTTTTTTTTGTAGTCGCATAGAAGTAATTACCATTTGCAGCAGTTTTCCTCCTGTCATGGTTTAAACAGCCCAAACCAGGACACCTCTATAACTTCAGATTAAACTCAGGAAAATGTAACAGAGAGGAAAACTTGAAAGTAAAGATAAAAGAAAGAAAAGAATCCTGAAACACAAGAAGAAATCATAAGAGAGGAGGGGAAAGGGGGGTGTGGGAAGAGAAGAAACACATAAATAGACAATGAAATAAGAGAAACACAAAAGAGGTTGAAGAAGGAGGGAAAGGAATGAGGAATTTCACATTTGGAAAAGTATAATGTTTTCTTTGAGACTGTACAAGCTCTCTGATACAGTTTGCAGTATACAAGGGTGTATGTCAGTCCTTGAGTTAGTAGGGCCTTAGATGTGATCATGTTGTGATTGTTTTGTTATGTTTTTAGTGTTCAGTTTATTTGTCTCTTTGAAGCATGAGGTGCCCATGGAGCACTTCTTCAAGGCAGAAATTTTAATCTGGTAAATTTCTGACTTGTACCCTGGGTGTCTTCCATTAATTATGAAACAGTAATCCATCCTTCCCCCCCGTTTGAGACTTATCACTTTCCTGTCTACCAGTGAACAGAATATAATTGGAATGCAGTAGAACTGCAGAAATTTCTACCTTTTTTCCTTAGAAACTGTTTTGTTGATCATCTTGTTTATGCCCACTAATCCAACTACAGCAGAAAGTAAAGGCAGACAAATTACCTCCTTCAAGTCTGGAAATCTCATGATCTAATTGACGGGTAACATCTTCCATTTCATTATCAGCCAGCGGTAGGAAACCTATGAACAAAACCGTTATTACGCACTTTGTGTTACAGTTTGAATCTTGGCTTTTAAGATAAAACAGAAGTAATAATGTGAAATGTATATTCACTTTTAAACATTTGGCCAATTTTAGTTTGCTGCTGTATTTTAAATTGGGTATCTTTTCACACATTGATCTTTGTAAGGAGAGGGAATACATTCCTGGAGACTACCTGCAGATCAGTGAGTGATGTTTATGAAAAACTTCAATTAGCAAACTGCATTAATTTTCCCCCTATAAGAGATTGAGCCAGCCCAGGCAAAGAACTGGCACATATGCAGTAGTTTTAGTTGATTTTTAACTGTGTCTAGAAATTGTTGACAGAATCCTTCAGGCTATTTGAGCACTTGCTTTCAGCTCCAACCTAACACCTAGAAAAAAGTTTCTTGTGCCATGTGTTATGGACAATGATATCTTTTCTCTGTGAATTGAACCATTGTCTCATTAAGTAAATGAGATTTAAGCATGTTACTTCATTCAAAGAATTTGTGAAGATCTGTTTATTTTCTATCAAGTAGAACCCACATCAAATTTTACAAAATAGTGCTGAGTGTTACAAAGCATAAAAAAGGAACACATCTAGGTAAAACTGGAATACATCTAGATAAAAATGGAAATGGTAAGTGCACGTACCTGGTTTAAATCCTTCATGTAGCCCATTTTCAAGCATATGTGCAACACTGGGCAGTAGAGGAATTCTTGCAGGTTTACCTTGAGCACAGCATAGGAGCAGGAGAAAGGCTACTCCTAAGATTTTGTGGAACAACTGTGGAGACAGCATTATTTAAAGCCAAATGTGAAACAAGTTGTTTTACTCTCCAGTGCACAGTCCTGCATGAAAAAGAAAACAACAAACCACATTGTGTCATAATTTTGCTGTCTGAGTTTGAAGCCCTTAAGCTTTGCCCTCAGTGACATGAATGTCATTGATATTCTACCAAGTTAGGTTATTTTGAATAATTGAAATATCTTGTTTGCTTGTTTACAAGATTCTGAAGAGAAAAAAACCAAAAATATCCCCTTCAGAGCTCTTTTGTACAGCAGATACCACTATATGCTATTTTTCCTAATGCAAAAAGCTGAAGTTTCAGCCTTAATTTTACAGGTGAGCAATAGGCACGTCTGCTTTAATGAGAAAAAGCAAGGTTAAGATAAACTGGGACATGCTGTCTTTACCAATTGGTTTAAGAGCAAAACAATTGTTAAAACTTATTTTCCCATTATGGCATCCATCTTTCAAAGTATCTTCACCTCTGGTGATATTCTCTGTAAAAGTAGGTGAAAGTTTTAATAAAAATATTGAGACACAAAGAAAAATCTAAAATTGAAAGCTTTGTGATACAGTTTAACAGGATTCAACATAATTTAAGTGAAAAACTATTTAAAGATGCTCAACTTACCTAGTAGCTCCAATATGAAATAAGAAAGACTCATTAAATGGTCTAATTTATAGGGTATGTAACTTGAGAGTCATGCTGTTATCTACAGGAAATGAAAAGAACATGTAATATAATATGAATTTGCATATGAATAGAAATGTAATGAACTTTAACTTCAATAATAGGGGGTTTATTTTCTCCAATAGCTAAACACTCTTAAAATGCGATGAGAAATTTTGAGGGTACTTTCTTGATTTGTGGAAACACTTTCACATGTTTAAAAAACCCAACCCTGAAACGGAACAAAGAATTTCTCAACACTTATTTGAGATAGCTAATGTTTCCACAGAGCGGCTGTGCAAATGTTAAATTGTAAATGTCACTGAAGATAAGCTAAAACTAGTTCACCTGAAATATGCACCAGGAACACCACCATAATTTTCATTGTAGACTGAGAAGTTGTCAGTGATAATTACTGAAGTCTTGTAACTAAACAATCTCCTAATACTAGCAGCAAACAGAAAAACAATGGTACAACTGCATCACATGTGGAGGTAATGGCCACATAAACACTTATTTAAATAGCTTAGAGGATACTCCTGGGGAAGTTTATATATCATAAATAATTTTATCCAATAAAACAATGACCTTTCAGTGAAAGAAAATGCTGTTCTAAACCAGTTTTGTAAGTACAGACACCTCATGATACGGAGCATTGCTGAAATGCAAATGAGA
>JBCJKH010047610.1:32185-46538 GCA_039877255.1 Loriculus beryllinus
ATCTAAACCTCCCCTGTTTAAGTTTTAACCCGTTACCCCTTGTCCTGTCACTACAGTCCCTAAGGAAGAGTCCCTCCTCAGCATCCCTATAGGCCTCCTTCAGATACTGGAAGGCTGTTATGAAGTCTCCACGCAGCCTTCTCTTCTCCAGGCTAAACAGTCCCAACATATTTGTCTTTTCTCCAGGCTAAACACTCCAAACATATTTGTATTTATGAACAAACATGGTATCAGTGACATGCTATCAGTTTAATAATATGCTGTTATTTTGGGGAATGGATCCCAGGCAGAGATTTCTAGGCTTGCCTAAGTGTAAGCAGGGAAATGTAAGAGAAGAAGCAATGCTTAATATAAATGATGAGGCTCCTAAAGAGAGGGCAGCAGAGATGATGAACAGAGCTTGGATTTTAAAGAGCTGGCTCCACCAGTCTGTACCAAGCAGCCCTTGCATAGAATTGTTCCTGCAAAGTACAGAAAATTTAAGCTTGAGAAAGGAAAAAAAGCCTTGAGGCAATTCAATTTAAAAAAAAAAATCTAGTTCCCTTTCAATGTGTTTTCCATTCTAGCAAAAGCAAATTCAAATTATACTATCTAGGTTTTTCAGAGCTTTTGTTAAAAAAAAAAACAAGCATGGTTCTCTCCTACCAGAAAATGTGAAACTATCTTAACAGAAGAACTACTTATCCTTTGTTTTCACATTATACCTGATTCCTTCTTTCTCACATATGTGAATCAACTGATGCAAACCACAGACTCATATTCAGCATATTACAGGACATCAGCAAAGCATCCTCTTGGATTAAATGAAAATGGTAGGCGAGTTGCTAGACAAATGGTTTAGACCGAGCCATTATTTCTGTGCAGCTCCTGCTTTGAAATAACATGGCAGATTTTTAGACACAGCATTCCTTCTTTCTTCAGGCAGGACAAGTACTCTGCCGTTCTTCCTCCCCACAGTCTTTCTCCAGATTTAGTAAAAATTTAACCATAAGGTCAGCAGCTTCTGTCTGTCCTTTTAGAAACAAACAGAAACCTGGAAATTATCTCATTCTAACTTCACAACCTAATAATGAAGGTCTGTATCTTACCTGCTGCACAGCTAGAGAAACTAAAGTTTAGAGAGATGCTGTCACTTTTCTATGCCACAGACGATAATACCATCTTTGTAATTCCTCCTTGTATCTTCCATGCTAAGCACAGAGCCCTCTACAGAAATACTACACCACAGTATGGGAGACAATTCCTTGGTCAACAGCACAACAAAATTACCCCCTGCAATATTAATTAGTAGTGTCAGGATGGAGCAAATATTGCTTTTTTTTTTTTTTTTTTCCTGGAAACAGTGCAAAGAAGAATCGTAGAAGTGTCCTGCCATATTGTGTTCCCATGGAGATAAACTGTACCCAAGTTCCTCCTATCAGAAGTGGTAATAGGAAGCAATTTATGCTTGAACAGCCACTAGGCAACATTGCCTTGGAAGCATACACTTGTAATTCATATCTTGCCCTTATAAACAGCCACCTGGCCCTTGTTAACAATTTAAAATAAAAATAATCTAGCCTGCAGATAGCATAACAATCAACACTGTTATTGTTGGGAAATGGCCCACCTAATGTCTTGCTGATAGGTGTTCAAAAACATGTATCCAAAAGCATTGTCATTGCAATTGAAATTCAAAGTACTTGGGGGGAAAAAATGTTATTGAAAACACATGGCAGAAAATACAGAGTTACAAATGAAAATAATAAACTCATCAAGCTGCTGTTAAGGTCTGATGGTCACAGTGAAGTGCAGCTGCTTTGCATCTTACTGAAGGGACTCCAAATGGTAATAAATTCACAGGAAACACCACGTATCATTGTGGTTATTGCTACTATGAGCTAAAAACTAAGATGATAGGTATTCCAGAATTTAATTTTGCACAGAACTTTTCAGGATGTTGAACAGAAAATTCTGTATGTTTTAGCTGATTGTGTTGTTTGAAGCATGTAGTACGTAATATATTGAATCTGTTTCTTTTGTAATGGCACATTTTTAGATGCTAATTAGTGCAAAAGCATAAAGGAACACTTTGTATCTCTTTCATAGCAGATAGATGCACTTCATCTTAAGGCATCATTAAGGCACTTCATTATTTCAGTTTCCATGAAAAGCAGAGCATCTGGGCACCTGACTGGGCTGGTGAAGCACAGCCATATGTTTATCCAGCTCCTGCAATTCAACACAGCAGTTTTGTGCTTTACCTCTGCAGGAGTGGATGTTGCTACCCAGGGTCAGGGGGTCTGGCAGCAGTAGCAAGCCTACTTTGGGACCCCAGCCCTTGTTGTGCTCGGTGGCTGCATCACACTCTGCCTACAAGCAGCAGGATATTGTGACAAAGGCATGCTGCCCCACATGATGAAACTGGAACTTCTGCCTGTAAATCCCTGGCAGCTTCAGACTAGCCATGCTGGGATTGGTGGCAGGACAGCTAGAGCACCGAGATGCCAAGAAAGAAAATAAACTGAAGTGCCCGAGAAAGCAGATTAATCTCCCTATCTTACCTGAGCTGACTTGAAACTGTATAAGGTGCAGTTATTGTAGAGGCTTCAGTGTAGGGATATTCTTGGAAGATTTCTGTAAGGGAAGAAGAGAAAGAAAAGTTCAGCTATATCCATGTATTTTTAAAACCCTTTTCCTTTCACCCTGACTGTAGGTGGGCTTCCAGAACAGAATATTCTGGAGCCCAAACACTGAATAGAACTATATTTGTAGCTTTCTGCAGCAATTTTGTTTATTATTAATTTAAAAAAATCATAGACTAAAAGGTTATTAAGGTTTTAAAAGATGCTTGTAGGTTTACTCCTTAATTACAAGCTCATTTCCTCACTATGTTCTCTGAAAGACTTTGCAAGCCAAATCTTAAAAAAAACACAGCCCACAGCTTGTTGAAATTTATGTTTTCCCATAAAGGTTTGACCAAAACTACTCATCTATTAACAGAGATAAAACAGATGATGTAATGGGAGGAAAAGTTTGCTTTGTAATTAGCAACTGAGTAAGGAAATAGGTTAAAATTGGGAGAATTCTCTCAATAGAAGCATGGCTTATTTAGTACCAAACTGTCATTATTTGCAACACTTGTTGCATTGCTTCAGGATGTATTTTGAGATGTTCACTAAAGAATGAGGGCTCATGTTTTCACCATCTTGATACAGTAAAAATGGCAAGTTTTAATCATAGAAATTCTTCACATCCAGAGTAGAAGCTTAAAGCCTATGTCTGATGGCATAATAAAATGTATGAACTCTGCTTGCAAACGTTTGATATGTTTATATTCTTACTGTTGCTAAAACAATACTTGTATTGCACCTTGTTATTATTAAAGTCTCAGCTGTATGGAGTCTTTTGTTCTGATTAAAAAATGTGAAAGGTACTATTCAGAACTGGAAAGATCAGCACAATTACCTATATTTATTCATTCAGATTGCTGCAATGTAACTGAAATTCAAGCAGCTGAATCTCTGACATTTTAAAAAGCATTGGACATCCAATAGTATTTTTTCATTGTCCATTTGAAGATTTCAGTAAGATATCCACATGGAACACAACAAAATAGTGACAAGGTCTTGATTTTTTTCACCTCTTAACCAGTAAAGAATATTTTTGTACATAACAGAATGATTCAGGGAACAATACATAATCAGGTAGGAGTAAACAATTTTGAGTTTAAAACATAACACCTGTTCTCCATTCTCCTGAAACCCAGGGTGGTTTTTGATGTCTATCACCGATCATATATTTGCCTGTCTTCTGAATACTCTTGTCTACGTCCATGGGAGGGAAGCAGGTTGTAGCATTCCCTCTATAAAAGCAGGCTGTGGAATCTTACAGCGTCTAGTTTGTGAGGGAATGGACTGCAACAGACACACCTGCAAATACCAGCAGCTGGCAGGCAAGAACATACTTGTGTGTCAGGAATAGGAATCTACAGAAGAGCACTTCAAATATGCTTAGTCTTAAAGCAGTCTCATTGCTTGTTTGTCTTACCTGGCTCTCCCAGGGGTTCAAGCTAGAAAATAAGTGTAGCAAAGGTTTTTCTTAACTGTTCCTTTTCGGATGTGTATTCAGGCCTGTGCAGAACTTTAAGTATTCTGCTTTAAGATAGACTTTAAAACGTGAGATTAAAAGGAAACAAACATTTTCACTTCCTTTGTAGAACTTTCCAATTGAAAGGTGTTTAACTTTCTTTCATCATTCCTTATGGAAGCTAGAAATTCATTTTAGTCTTGAAAATGAAAGCTGAGATTCTCCAGATGCTTGCAATTGCAGCTTTAAGCTAAATACCAGGTACTAAAAAATAACAGCACATAGAGGGCAATCTGAGGCTTCAGGGTAATATTTATTCTACTAGTTTTTGATGCACAAATAAAGCATCTACTTAGCAGGCTTAGGAAGTACTGTTAATACCCTGCTTTTTTCCAGTTTAGCTGTAACTTTCTATAATAAAAGGGAAAGAGGTAAAAAGATTTAAAAAAATGTATCACTTCCTCCTGCCTTTCTCTTTTTCTGTCATTACCCTCTTTATCTTGCTTCTCTGAATGCATATAGCTGCTTAAGCAGGGTGAAAAGGGCGTAAAGGAGCAGAGGGGTTAAAAGGTTCTGATGTGTAAGTATTGATCAAGCCAATTCTGCATGGGACATTCTTGCACAGGTGTTTTGAATGCATTAAGTGCTACCTGAGAGGTACTCAAGAGACGAATGAATATATTCATTATGATATTGCTTAAGAGGTTTCAGGATTCCCAACTATATTTGGTGAAGTATTATGCTCAGCTAAAGCAGCTTGCAGGTTTAGCTGCCCTTGTATCAAAACTAAAGTTTGATTCAAAAACAAGCTTAGGAATAATTAGTGGGGCAGCGGGGGAGCACCAGAGCATTATTCTGTACATATCTCAAGAATAGGACAAAAGTGGCCAAGAGTTGTAGCCCAACAGTACAGATGACAGAAAGAAGAAGAGATGCTGTCCAGAGCTCTCCCAGGAGAACAGAGAAAGCCTGAGGGGCAAAGCTGCAACAAGGCAACACGAACAGATGGTTTAATCCTTCCTTCCCCTTCCCACTGCCTTTGGTGCATCTCTGAAATGTGTTCATGTACATGCTATGTAGATGGAGTAGGACAGTTAGGGTTGTAAACAACTGGGACTCATAATGATAAAGTTGCTGTGGGAATCCAAACAAGAGGGTAAATAAGAGACCAAACTAAGGCAAAGCAACACAGGAACAGAGGGCAGCTTTGAGGCAGCTTTGAAAGTTGTGAGACAATGTACATACTCCTGCATTTTTCTGTGGCTCTGTAGCAATATTTTTTGTTAAGGCTGCAAGGAAACTCTGAAATTCAGGCTGCTGCACTGCTGAGCTGCTGCAGGCTCATTTCTGTGAATCCCAATGTTAGCACACTTGGTCTGTCTGAAATCAGACACCTAAATATGGATTAACTACTGCTTTCACATTACATATATTTAGTCCAGCTGCTTGAAGTTCTACCTGTATTTAAACACCCTGGAAGAGGATGCTAACCAGTTTGACACCACAGAGTCTTCCTCCCACTGCAAAGCTGCCAGAAGCTTCTTGCAGGATTAATGCACAAACTCAGCTCCATGGGACAAACTGTGCTGCTAGTTGAAGACATAAACCAGAGCACACAGCCAGCAAAAAGCTCTCACAACTGACTACCCTGAAACACTGATCTAAACAGCTCAAGCTACTGATGTCTGAAACATCACTAGGGTCACAGACCATAAAAAGAGATGTTAACTGTAGGTGCCTCAGGATAAACTCATTCCCTAGAGATAACACGGAGGACACAGTCATGCTGCTAGTGCTGAGAGGTTTGGCAGAGAGCTGAAAAAAAGAGATTATTTGACTTCACCTAGGTTTCCAGGCTCTCCTGCATTATTTCTTTTCCAGGGCATTTTTGGTCAAACTGAAATCCAGGAATTTTCTTTCCTCATGTCTCCAGGTGAAAGGCCAAAAAGGAGAGCCACTTTGGTAGTGCTAAAGCCACAGACTTCCCTGTGTAACAGTTCATAGAATCATAGAATAGTTAGGGTTGGAAGGGACCTTAAGATTATAGAATCATAGAATAGTTAGGGTTGGAAAGGACCTTAAGATCATCCAGTTCCAACCCCCCTGCCATAAGCACGGACACCTCACACAAAACCATGTCACCCAAACCTCCGTCCAACCTGGCCTTGAACACCACCAGAGACAGAGCACTCACAACCTCCCTGGGCAACCCATTCCAGTGCCTCACCAGATAACAGTAAAGAATTTCTTCCTTATATCCAATCTAAACTTCCCCTGTTTAAGTTTTAACCTGTTACCCCTTGTCCTGTCACTACAGTCCCTAAGGAAAAGTCCCTCCCCAGCATCCCTATAGGCCCCCTTCAGATACTGGAAGGATGTTTTAATGTTTTCTTTATTCCTTAATCAAATTTTTTAAAAATACATATATATGTATATATTATTTGAACATTTCTTCTAGAAGATTTTTTGGTTGTTATTAGTATCTTTCTGGAATTAATATTAATGATCTTTGCCTATGTGAGTGTCCAGAATGTATCTGCTTCTTGATGAACAATTATGATTTTCACACTCTACTGAATACTAGCAGAAACGTTTTTTGTGTTCTTCGCCTTATGAAAAAGATGATTTCAAAACTGTAGCTGCAACCCAATTATACCCCATGTCAGAGCAGAACAAAAGCAAATGTGATTTTAGCTTCAAGCCTGCCAGCGTCATTCAGTGCTTCAGTGATTTTATTTCCCCTAAGTCAGCAGTATTTAAATTTCTCTGTAAATTATTCCTGGTAGTTAATTCATATCTTAACAGCTGGATTGTGGCATTGTGCCCTGCACTGTATCAGCATAGCGTGAGCAACATAAAGCTGCTGTGCCACAGAGATGATCTACTGATTTATGGCTGACTCAGGCAGAATTTATTTTGGGATGACACACAGAATGGCAGACCCATTCCCAGTGCCCATCTGACAGCAGGAGGAAAGCAGCCACTGCCTACTGTACATATGGGACAGGAACAAACTCCACCTGCAGTGAGAAGAAAGCCTGTAGATGATGGATGTTTTAACATAGCCAAAATTCAGATCAGAAGTCTAAGTAAGCCCTTGAGGCAAAGCAATCAATGCATCATTGTGTAACAGGCTACTGACTATCATCTGAAGTAACGGTTGGACTTGATGATCTTACAGGTCTTTTCCAACTTAGCTGATTCTATGATCTGGGCATGGCAGCTTCCCATGCATATATCACAGATTTCTACAGCTGTGAAACAAAACATGTTATCTTAGAGCAGGAACTTCTGAACCATGGAACCATCAATGATTTCAGCCATGGCTTGGCTTTGGTAACAGCTTTGGCTAGGCTAGTAATTATGGTAATGATTGTTATTGTGCTGCCTTTTAGGCAGCGAATTTAGAGTCAGTCTCCAGGGTAATGTCTCAGCAGTTTCATTTAGAACTGCTCATAATCTATGGAAGCAGCACAATGACGAGCATTTTTTTGATAGATCAGTGAAGAGTGCTTCAAATTTTTATCATGTACATATCTAAAACCTCCCTGTAGCCGTTAAACGAAGGCTGTCCAGTGTCAGTGAAGCACTTCCAGCTCTTTTAGATCTTAGTTCCTCTACAGATGCACTTCTTTAGCCTCAGTTTACTCATCTGGGAAATGAAAACCCTACGATTTATCCACGTTTCAGACCGATGCAATGCTTGCAATTTCAGCAGCTTAAAATGAAATCAAGAGGATTAAAATATTACTGCTGTTGTTATTGTTGTTACAGGTTATCTAAAAAAAAATCCCAACACCTCTTCCTATCTGGAAGGACCATGGCAACAGAGAAACTCCCTTAAAGAACTTGCTGGAAATGCACAAAAAGCTCAACAGTGCCTATTTCCCTTTCATACTGAACTCCCACACTGTTTTAAATCATTCTCTACATTCATCAGTCCAGAAATACCTTCTCCACAGCACCTGTAGAAGCTCCCTAGGATGTTCCCAGCACCTGAGCGTGTCTTTGGACTTCAGCTCTTGGGGGTACCATGCATCAGCTGCAGCAAATATTGTTCAGGAAACTCCCTGGCTGCCTGTTCTTGTGTATACACAGCAACAGAATAAGAACTCCTGGGCACCACTTTGCAACTCCCATTCTGGCTCTGTCTGACCCTGGACAAGTCAGCTAGCCTCCTTTTGCCATTTTATGCATGAGTGTTGAGAAGATGCAGCACTTACCGTCTCCTTTGGGTATTGCAAATCTTTGGTAATTTATACATGTCAACTGCTTTGGGATTCTCAGACAAAACGTGCTAAAGGATCACTACTCATATTTATGAGAGAGCAAACCTACATGCAAGTCAAACACAGCCATGTACTCTTTGCTGGGCTGTTTTACAGCACTGGGCCACTAGGCTTATATGTCTTCAGTTCTGAGATGAGCATCCTCGAATGGCTATGTTATTTAACAAGGACTATACTTAGCACTAGTTGTGTGTTTCACAAAAAGAAATAATGACCTTGATACCCGTGGTGCCCCAAATGTTGTCCAAACTGACGCATGTAACATCTTGCAGAAACACCTGGAGACCCCAAACCTGAAGCCCTCCACAATCAGATCATGTACATCCCTACACATCCAGAACGCTGATACATGCTATCATGTGATAACAACCTAATAAGGTACCTGTAGTTTTGTTAGGGTAGATGTCCTTTGACGTGATAGGGCTTTTACCTGCTCCGTGACCTGCTGTGGGCACCCTCTGTCACATTATATGGCAGGGGGGTTGGAACTAGATGATATTGATGTCCATTCCAACCAAAATGATAACAACTTATTACAAAATATGATTTTGAATCAACTAGCATGTCTCCCAATATGTAGGGTTACTCCTATCACTTGATACCACATTTGATTGCTCTTATGTGACAGGGAACATTGGACCTGAGGTTGGCTTCCAGCTGTATAGTCTACATGGCTTTTGGGAACTGCAACATCAAGAAGTGCCTTGCTAGGACAATTTGTACCATCTGTGGTTCACTTCTAGGACACAGACCCTTGAAAAGCACGACTAAGGGTGATAGCTAGATGGTCTGTCTTGATCTATTTCACAGAACACACCTGCAATGTATTTCCTTAGTTACTCTCTCATCCTTTAGTCTTTCTGTCTCTGATCTGAAACACCATCACTCTAATTTTTATCATGTTAACTGGAGTCCTGTTTCATAAGACTTTGTGCAGAATTCACTACTTAATGACTGAGTGCAAGGTTTGGACTGAGTTAGCTACAAGGTTAATTATGTACATTATGATTTCAGCTTTATATAGCAAATTTCTGCATAACTGCAAGAGCACCACATCTTCTTGAGAGCCCGATTTGTTGACTGAAGACAATTGAAACATGCCAGAGATTGCTTTCAATAAATCCGCCACTAAAGAGAAAGCTGTAAGGAAAAGCTGCTTGTCCAAGTCAGAGGGCAGAGAGAATCTTTATGCTGCTGTTGGCTTCAGGGAGCTTCTTATGCCTTGGAGAATTGTCTCTCTGCTTTCCACAGTCGGTTGCAGCACTCCAGCTACTAGCTACATCACCTGCCTACAACGACCAGGCTATTTCCCCCTGTAGTTCTTCTACACAACCTTCTTTAAATGGAGTAGAAGCAAACAACATGACAAACATTATAACCAGGTTTTCGTAACTAGGAAGAAAACCTGTAAATCCATTGGGCTGAGAGATGCCTTCCATGTGCTTTTTACAGTCTGCTCACGCTCTCTAATTGCTCTGGTGATTTGTACTTAATCATGGCCATTCTCCTTTGCCTCCTATTCCCCTCCCTTGTCTGGTCCTGGGATGAAGTCACAGGCTAAATCTGTGATGATGATAGTCAATGACATAGACAGAGGTGGTGTTTTGCTCTGACTATAACTATGACAGCTCTGTGTTTTCACTGCAGGATTAAACAGAAGAACCTGAGCAGGGTGGGAGAGGGAAAACCTTCATTATTTTTAAAGCAGCTAGCTCCTTTTCATCATACTAGATGATGAAACATTTAGAAACTACCCCAGATTAGAGGAGAACATTAGGGAGAGAGACATTTCAGAGTGTGGGCTGTAATATGCTTCAGGGATTTAGCCCATTCCCTGACTCCTCCTGGCACTTTCTTTCAATCTAATTAAGCATAAAGAAAATTACATGCAACTTCAGGATGATGTAATGCATCTGTGTAATTGAGTAGCGCATTGTCAAAGAGCATTCAGTGTAATATTATGTATATTTGATGGAACAATTTCCACTATTAATATTCACTGAGGATTCCTAGAATTAACTGCAATTACTGGGGGAAAAGGGTTAGATATGACTGAGCACAGCTCAAAGAAAACATCTGTTCAGTGCTCTGTGCTGGGCAAAACCAGAGGGATGGTGCTAGGCTGCACTAGGAAAGGCGAAGGCAACAAAATAGGAAAGGAGGCGATCATAAAGAGATGAAATAATGAATGGCTTGAAATTAATCCCATTAAAAAATTCTACTGAGGACCTAAAGAGATGAGAAAGCTGCAGGGTATTCACCCACAGCTACCTGCCTTTTCAACTAGAGACTAGAGAAATGGGAAATCAAGAGAAATCTTTGTTTTTATTCCAGAGAAGTATGACTTATGGTAATAAATAGGAAACATATCTTATGAACAAAGTAATATGTCACCATATAGTTGTGCAAATCAGAGTCCTAAAAGCAAACACTCCGCACAAAGAAGAAATGTGAGGGACTGCAGTATGCTCCTTCATCTATCACACAGCAACACTTTTGTTTCATTAACAGCCCTGGTCAAAACATGGCAAAGAAAAGCCTGTTTGTTTCCTGCAAGCTTGTAAAGATCTTGCTGATTTTCCCTACTGTTTCAAAATCTGACAGCTCTAATCCATTTTTCAAGGGAACAGATGCTAAAAAGGCTCTAAAAAGCATGTATTTGACTAAATAATATTTTCTGTTATTTTTATCTTTCTAGCATTAACTTGTCCCATCTCATTAACAAAAACTTGGTGCCAGGATTGGCTTTTATATTATGATAGCACTATATTCATGACAATGGATCCTTGATGTTGTGCTCAATACAAAGAAGTGGAGGGAAGGTGGCTGGTGAACTGGCCACCATGAAGTCTGCTATTTATTCTCCCCACTGCACCAAACATACCTTCTTTTCTGGGTTGGGAGGCAGGTTTGGTGGATCTGGCTGAATAACTACATCTTGTCAGGATTTCTGGAGGTATGAACGTACAACAGCTCTAACAGGCTTGGTAGTTTGCAGCTACACAGCCTATGACACCTGACAATGTCCAAGATGTTCTGGGGTGGCATGGATTAGCTTTGTCTTCCTGTTTCTAACCTGGTTATGGAACAACTTCCCAGCAAAGGTTTGGTATGTACATGTTGCATTGAGAAAAATGAGGAGCAGGACTCCTCATCAGCTGCGATCAGTCAGCAGCCATGAAGAGCATGGTTTGCTCATTCTGATGTCTTATAATGAACTTTATAAGAGATAGCCTGCCTTAAACTTTGTCTTCCCAAACCATGCTGTAGACTTGGCACATTTTGTTCTCCATGTCTTTCCATTTTGGTGCTGATAGACTGGATTAATATGTATGGATGGAGCCCATACCACATACCCTTTTACTTCTCAGCTGATCTCATTCTTTCTATAGGTCTAGACATGGAACAAAACACAACTCAATACGAATAGATTTATCAGGCCATGAACTTTCAAAGCCATATGAAATTCTCTCAGCTGAACAATGCTATGGAAGGCTACAGTAGGCTGTTATCATAACTACTAACACACAAACAATTGCACTGGTTGAATTTTATTCTCTCTTGGACCTCACATAAGTGCAGTGATTTGTAAAAGCCTTTGAAGCTTTGCATGAAACTTACTGTCAAACACAGAGGGAACATTGTTTATCCTACAGTAGCAAGAAATCTGCCTTAACCCTGATGGTACTAGGATTTTTCAGTTAGACAGTTTATGGGATTAAAAGACCGGTGTGCAGCGAAGCAAATTACAGGAATATAAAATATCTGAGGGAAATCGATCCCTTGGGTCATTACATACCTTTTATCATGGGACATCATATAATCTTGTGCAAAAGCATGTCAGACTCTATCTCCATGCTGTGCTTACCTCTCCTGTGGTGCTTCTAATGGGACAATGCCATAGAATCTCACTCCTCAACTAGCCACAACACTTCTTGTTTTGAGCTTGAAATATTCATGAGCAGTATAGTCACATTCAGTTCTGCCAACACTGCCCTGTCTGATTAATCATTGTTTTTGCCTCCCCAGTGATCACACACTGATGCATTGACAGACAGCATACATTTTTGCAGCCCCCACTTAAACAAGCTGACTCAGTTTGTCTCTCTTCATAAGAAAATAATCTCTCTGCTTGCTTTATTATCCCTATGCATTGGACTAGATGATCTCCAAAGGTCCTTTCCAGTCAAAATCATTCTATAATTTTATGCCTGCTTGATTACCTCAGTTCCTGTGAAGAAGCAGGAGATATATGATTCTGACATGATATCAAGTAAAATGCTAAAATGGATGATACAAGAATCTTGAAAACAAGAATAAAAAGGACAAACAGTACAGAAAGAAATTCTGTGAGGTCTACTGTGAAATTGGCTGGAAAAAGTGGTTTCTTTTTATCAGATAAAATCACATGTTCAATTAATAGAAATTAGCATCTGTAGCTTTATATTTCATACGGTTAACATTGTAGGGTAAAAAATTAATATTATAAGTCCCAATTAGAAAATATTAAATTATCTTAGGAATTCCAAACCGACAGTCAATCAGAGTCTTAGCATTTTATAAGTTAAATAGGTCTTATAAGTGTATTTGTCTAACGTTTTCCAAGAAAAATCACCCTAAAAGCTTGATTTGGATTTTACTTCTCACAACCTGTTGTCTGTATCTGAGTTTTTCTTGATTATCATTATGTGGAAGAGACAACTTACTTTTGCTGCTCACTTTCATTTATTTTGTCCAGTATGGTCACATTCACAGCTTGATACAAAGCCTGCTCAGTCCCTGAGAGGGTATGGACATGGGTTTAGACTTTGTTTCGCTTGGGTGTTGTGTTTGGGGTTGGTTTTTTTTTTGGTTTGGATTTTTTTTGTTTGTTTGTTTATTTGGGTGGGGGTTTTTAACTTTAAAGTTATTATCAATAGAACAGCTCAATTTTTGTCTTTCATTCTGCAAGTGTATCTCTGTAAGGAGTGTTGTTGAAAAGATGCTTCCAAAGACCTATCAGGGAAGAAAGACTTCTTTTCAGTCAATCTCCTGTTACTTGCAAATCTGCAAGTCTATTACAGAGCAGTTGTTGCAAATAAACTTCTGTAACCCAATCTCACTAACACTAGAAGTTTAAGAGAATATGCATAAGCAAGTATGAAAAATAAATTAGTTGTTTCAGTGTCCACTGAAGTATTATTAGAATATCAAGTCAGATAAAAATAATAATCAGTTGGATAGATGAGTTTAATTCAATATTAGGTTCTGATCCTAATCTTTTTTTAGTTTTCCAACTCTCTATAAGTTTGAAAAATTTGTAAAAAATTTGCACTTGTTAGTTTCTACTCCACAGTTTGCTGGCTGGACAATTGCCCCACTGAATCATCTCAAGACTGACAGAGTTTCATGGTGCCAAGAAACTGTCTCAATTCTTTTGTCTTCTTGAAAATTTTGCACATTATTTTCATTTTTTCATAAGATTAAAATGACTGGGGGGAGGAGCTGGAAGCAAGACAAAAGAATATATGTAGCATGCACCTTCAAAGAATCATATACTCACAGAATAGCCCAGATTGGAAAAGACCTTGAAAGACCATTTTGTCCAACCTTTTGTGCGAAAGGGAGTTTAGATGAGATTATTTAGCACCCTGTGTAATCGCATCTTGAAATAGGCACTCTATCACATCCCTATGAAGGTTGTTCCAGTGAATGATTAATCTTACTTTAAAAAATTCTGCCGTAAGTTGAGATAAAATCTCTCCCAGTGAACTTATACCCATTATTCTTTGTATTCTCTGTGTGGTGCCTTGTGAAGAGAGAGCCTCTGTCCTCTTTGTACCAGGATACTGTGATGACATCCATCCCGAGTCCTCTCTTCTTCAGGGAGAAAAGACCTAACTCCTTCAGTCTTTCCTCATAGAGCAGATTCTCTAGCCCTTTCATAGAATCATAGAATAGTTAGGGTTGGAAAGGACCTTAAGATCATCTAGTTCCAACCCCCCTGCCATAAGCAG
>JBCJKH010047613.1:0-28008 GCA_039877255.1 Loriculus beryllinus
CCGATCTAGTGAGACCCTCACACAGGTTTTGGGCTCTGTGACCCTAGGCTTACACTTAAAATTTGGTGGTATCAAGTTAATATCTTTTTAAAAAATATTCATTTTCCAATAGGGCTAGAGGCCTCCATGTGAGATATATTCCTTTAAACCTGAAGATTTTAACTGTTTCTTTTGGAAGATTAAATGTTATTGGAAGGAAGTCTGGGCTCAGAAGGAAAAAGTGGAGAAAAAAGCTTTAGACCACGATTTCAAAGTGACCTCATTAGCTCCTCTCTAAGTGAGCA
The DNA here is from genome assembly GCA_039877255.1 of Loriculus beryllinus. NCBI lineage: Eukaryota > Metazoa > Chordata > Aves > Psittaciformes > Psittacidae > Loriculus > Loriculus beryllinus. Next base: position 285 of record JBCJKH010047613.1, read on the forward strand.
GCTCTCCAAGTCATGGCAGTGATAGACTGTAGGACACTACTAAGTGTCAGGCTTCCTGGCCTTGGGCGTGCTGTATATATTTTTTCCCATAGCCTTTTCTGCACTCTGGCCAGGCCAAGATTTGTGTTGGGAAATGTTCTCAGGACAATTGGAGTCCCCTTGAGCCCAGCTCTGAGCTCATCTTCGCTCTGTTAAGTTTTGCTGATGCGGACTCTGGGGAAAAGCTGGCGTGAAGGTTACTGAATGAAACTTGTGAAAGGAGTGGCAGACACTGAGCAGTCTTTGTGTACGAACAGAAGCTGTAGCTCCTTTGCCCACACTTATGCTGAAGGCAGAGAAAACTGTTAGCTTTTTGTAGTGATTTTTCTCACCCCTATGCACAGGTACAATTTGATTTCACTGTCAACCGCTTCAAAGCACTAAAATTCCTTTTTCCTCGCGGGTGATGCACACCTGGTGACTGGTCCCCACTGGTGTTTAAGAGCTGTAACAGTTTTGAAAGAATTTACCTTGTGTACATGTTACTCTGTTCTATGACTCCCTGCTAGCGCCCTGCCCTCTTAGCTGCTCTCTAGCAAAAGGAATAGGATGTTTGTAGCAAAGTTGTGCAAAGCCCTGAGTTGCCTGCAGGCATCTACATGCCCCCATCTACAAGCTTCTCTGTTTAGACAGGGAAATAAGTGGGACATGAGGGGAATGAAAAACACGCCTCTGCCTCCAAATAGCCCACATTTGCATCATAAATACCAGTTTTTGAAAACTACACATCCACCTGCACTAGTTATTTTCAAGATTGCAACCGAAAGGATGGGATCCTTTTCATACAAGTGCATTGAAATTAGAGCCTAAGACTTGGAGTGATGTGGCTGGGCTTTGTTTTCCAAAATCAGAAAATCCTTTTGGAAACTTAGGCGCACGCATCCACATCATGGCTTCTTGCCCTTCACCATCCTTCTTAAGTCAGGCAATTCCACAAAAAGCAGAAGGCAGAAATTCTTTGCAGGCATCTTCCATGTGATAGGCGATTGGGTTTTGAATCAGTTCTTTGTATATATCTGGATATCCTAGTAGAACACTGGTTTCCAGGTTATGTATTTTGGAAAGGGGATATATATCAACAGTCACTTAACAGTTACTTCAATGAGCTAAGCACCTAACTAACTACTGAAAATTGAAGCCACAGGGTTTATAAGTAAGCAGTTTTGATATGCTATTTTTAAACATGCTCAGCAGCACATAAGCCTGGCTGCTGAGATTGTTCTTGGTCTAGTTCAATGACCCTTGACACCAGTTTTTGTTATACTGGTCTGTCTTGTGATTATCTTCTCCTCTTAACTTTGGAGTCCTGAGTATTCAGTTTGAAGAGGATAAAAATGTCTGTTTATAGGACAGCCTCATCAAAACCAAAATTAAATGAACTATCAGAGAGTTGTGAATATCTGAAAGCTTTACATTGGCGTTTTTCATGCCGCGTTTGATTCCACTCCCTAAATACACACCATCAGAAACACCATTTGAAAATTTACAAATTTTACTTCATGGGAATTTCAAGCCCAGTATCTGCACTGAGCACCCTGGAAAATGAGGGCTTGCTTTATAGCTTAATTCCCTTTTGGTTTCCTTGGCAAGAAACATGCAAATCTGTTTTGCTGCTTGCCAGGAAGAAAACAGAAGTCTAGTTCCTCTTTTCTAGAAAATTCCTTACTACTCATCTCCTTCCATTTAGCACAAACCATCTAAAGCCCTCTGATCAGTAACGTAAAATATGTGCTAGATTCATCCCAAAAGCATCATCCCCTGGATTAATGGATACTTTTTCTTTTGCATCTCTCTGCAGGCCAGTCTACTGGCTCCCTGCCTGCTTTGCACATCAAATGGTCACTGGTGTGGCAGCTTAGTATGGCAGCAACCTGGGCCAGGTGGGGAGGAAACTACTACTGGAGGATAATGCTGTACACGTTTTTCTTTATTATTTTTAGCACACTGAAAGTTAGGATTAATGAGGGTTTCATTCTCCCTCTTCCTGTAATCTGCATACGGCAATGAATTTGAACCTTTTTGATCTCTGCTTTCTATCTCTTGATATATACTTGATCTCTGCAGTCAGATCACCTTCTCTTGAGAACTCTTCACGCTAACAATGTGTACCTCAGGATTTTTTCAAGAAAAAGAAAAGGCAAAAAGAAGGGACTATCTCTTGCTTCTTCTTTGTATTTTAGTTCTGCAACTAAACTTGTTCCCACTATTACTTGCTTAGGCCAAGATGAACAGCACAGCCAATACATATTGCTGAAGTTGAAGTGTAGGCAGAGTATTTCCAAGCCTCCTAAGATTATGGGATAAACAATATGACCAATCAGGTCATTTCTAAATGAGCTATTTCCTATTTGTATTGCTTTTTACTATTTGCTTTCTAGCACAACAGAAATCTTGCTGCTCTTTGCTAGGCCAAGCTTCAAAATAAGGCAGAGATAAAAATTAGCCTAAATGTTTTAACCCAACACTCCCCACTTGTTTTTGTTAGTAGAAAAGTCTAGATGTGATGAAGAGACTGTGCTCCAGTGCTAGCAGGACCACAACAGAGGAGTATAAAAACAAATGATCACCCTCTTTAGCTAGCAACCAACAGCATCATTCTCTTTAAAGTTTCCTTTTGAATTCTGTGATCAGGTATGTTGAGACACACAAACAGTATGAACATGAATAATACTAACAGCAGTAAACACGAAGCATTGTAGCCAAGGATTGAACTTAAGTCTCGTATGCCAAGTATAGCTGCAGAACAATAAGCCAGGGTTCAATAATAATGTCTCAACCCACATAACATCTCTTCACTGAGGCAAGGCTTCAGATCCAATTCTGAATTGAAAACATTTAGCTCTGATATTTATACATGAGCAATGAGGCTGACACATGTCAAGAGAAAAAGCTGGTAGAGTTGTTCTTCACTATGCTGGCAAAAGAGCATTTCATTCTGGATCACTGACACTCAAAGCCTTCCACAAGTGTTTTGAGGAAATGTGGATTGTGACTCTTTCTACTCATCAGAAATGCATGCAAGCAGTTCTGTGTGCATTTAGAGGGAGAAGCGGGGAGTGAGGCAGATCTGGAGAATCACTGTTACAAAGGCAGCTTCCACTTTATGTGCAGTATTTATGCTTTATGCTAATTGACTTTATTGGAATAAAAAACTGGATGATATCAAGGTCGTGCCATTCAAAGAAATGGAAAATACTTCTAAGCCACATCAAGCTCCTTAATTGCTCTTGACAATGGCAGCATAACTGTATATTCATCTAGCATCATTCAGATAGTATACTTGTTAAATACTATTACATAACCTAACATTGAGAGGGAAATTCTTTCTGAGTTATGAAGTGTTGAAGATGATGCACTGTATTTATAGGAATTTCTCCTGTCTTTTAGTATGCTTTGTGGTTTGTCTGTGCTACCTGATTGAATATAGCATTCAAGCCTTAGGGATATTGATTCTTTTTTAATGTGGCTAAAACAATAGATTTGCAAGTGCAAAACTGATTAATAGAAATTCATACTATAAAGAAAAGAGTATTTTTGATTCTTGCAACACTGTCCATTAAAGTATGAATGTATTGTAACAAGCACATATGTACAAATTATGTCTAATTAGTGTGTCTGATCCACCCGGGATTCATTTCAAAGCTTGCTGGAAGCCAATGGACTTTCCATTACTCTTAGTCAGGCTTTACTATTCCTCACTGGTCGTTCAGTGGGATTATTTGTACGAGTGGTAAGAAGTAACCTCCATGGCTCTTGTTTTTTAACAATGAACCTACATGTTTAAGATACAGGGATCTGGATTACACCCTTAACTGCCAAATCAACAATACTGGTCCTGATTGATATGTTCCATTGCAGCACATCTGTGGTTTAAAGTATAAATAGTCTTGATCCTTCTAGGAGGTGCGTAGTCGTTAAGTGCAATTTTCTTCCAGAAAGCCTGATAGCTACCTCCTTCCTGACCAACCATGATTATGACTTGTATTCCTGAGACACAGCTTGGGCTACTGCAGACATATCTATCTGGCAGGCTGCACAATGTTGTCAGTGCCAACTGGGATACTTTCTGGGTTTCTAAAGACATGGCCTGTAATAAATTGTGAAGATCTGTCTTGTAGTACCCTCTCCAGATATAGACATCTCCTGAAAGACTTTCAAATGTCCAGAGCCAGCAAAGCCCAGTGGCCAGAAAACCCCTATCTGTTTGTAGCAAAAGATAACAGGGAAGCCTCTACATGTGTTTTCAGGTTACCTAGTTATAACTTGCCAGATCAGTACCAGCAACTGAGGAAACAAGGGTTGAATCCATGATCCAGAGAAAGATCTTGTACACTACTAACACTGCCCTTGTACTGTACTTACAGCTAAGGTGGAGACAATGGTGAAAACACTCTCCACAAAAAATGTGTCATTGTCTAATCATCAAAAATTGAAAATGCAAGTTCCTCATAGACTCTGTTTTTCACTAATGGTTCATACTGTATACAAATGAAAGAAGTATCCGTATGTGATGCTGAGCCTTGCAGTGTCTGCGTTCGTGATTCAAGGACTTGCTTTGCCCTATAATGCTAAGAGTGGAAGCTCTCTCTTACTCCCCTGCTTTGATGTCACAAGTCACATCACTGGATTTAGAAGACAATTTGTTGAGCTATATGCAGGAAAGGACCGCTATAGAAGATCTACAAGTGACTGCTTTGGGTTTTATGGGTTTGGGAACTCTGTAGTTTTGTGTGACAGTGCCAGCCTGCTGGCAACAGTTCTCTCAGCAGAAGTAGCCACTGGCCAGACTTCGCCATGCTGTTCCTTAAAAGTGACATAGCCACAGGAATGGATTTGTGACAACATGGCAAAAGAACAAATCCCACCATAAAAGAGCAACAATGAAGGCCATAAGGGGTGGGGGGGAAATGAATTCCAGAGTGGGCTGATGTGCTTACGCAAGACGATTTACACAACCACAGCATTGTACAAAGAAACAAAGATATGGCCTTGGGGAAGCCACTGCCATTTTGTAAGTAATAGTTAAAAAAATGCTTGCACTGACTGTACCAAGAAATGCCTGTAGAGGCAGGGGCCCTAATAAGAGCAGCAGGCAGCACCCCAGTGGGTAAACAATAAGACATGGCTCTCTGAGCAGAAGACTAGCCCCTCATAAATACAAAAGGCTTTATGCGGAGTTGCATGGTCTGCTTGTATCTCTGAGCCATGCAGCCTCACACTGGCCTTGGCATAAATACTTCTGGCCTGGATATATTAATGGAGATGCACAGGACAAGAGGTTTCACAGCAAGAGCTTCCATCCTCACTTTACATTATTGTTTGCATCTCTGGCGCTTTGGGAACTCGGTATGTTCAGCTGTGTTTTTAGAGCAAGTTCTTCCAGTATGGCTTCTTTGTTCCTATTCTGCTCTAATCTACTTGTATTTAGGCTTCCCCAGCAGGGTGGGAAAGCTCCACAAATGTCAGTAAAATATTAGGTTTTGCTTTCTTCTTTCAAGCTAAGCATCTAGCAAATGATAAAAAGTGCTTTGGCAAGCAAGTATTGTGGGGAAAAAGGTGGGTTTTCCAGATAGGAATATAAATTATTGGTGACTAATTTGAGAAATCGGTAGCTGACATTTAAAACATGCCGTAGATCCCTAAGGTCATCAAAGAAGAATGCCTGACTGGATGAGGTGGCTTTAGAGTGCTGCAGAGGGTTTCCAAAATGCTGGTGATTAGGACTTCAGACCATGGAAATCCTAGTTTGATGAGATGACTTATGGCAAGGTCTGTTAGTGGTCAGAATTCCTTTCTGTGTTAGCACAGATTAAGATATAAGCAAAAAGGGATTCTTATAAAGTAACAAAACTTGGGAAAACGATTCATAAGGAAAAAAGAGTCATAAGGTTTTCTAAGGGAGCCTTAATGTATCAAGTACTTGACTTCACAGAACTGCAGTAAGATTTGGTGGCAGAATCCCGGTATAGATTATGTTTTGCTAATAAGAATATAAACTGTAGATTTCAGAAGTAGAACGATACTTCAAGTATCAAACACAAGTTCAAAGGGGGTGAATCATAGAATGGTTTGGGTTGGAAGGAACCTTAAAGATCATCTAGTTCCAGTCCTCCTTGGCATTGGCAGGGGACACCTTTCACTAGACCAGGTTGCTCAAAGCCCCAGCCAATCTGGCCTTGAACTGTTTCAGCGATGGGGCAGCCACAGCTCTTCTGGGAAACCTGTGCCAGTGCCTCACCACCCTCACAGGAAAGAATTTCTTCCCAATATCCTACCTAAATCTATCCTATATTATTGTGGGCAGTTGTAAGTGAAAAGTGTTAGGCCACTATAAAGTAAGTAGTGATAGGCATTGTTCTTGGTTTTGGTATTATTATATGTGAGACTTCAGTTTAAATGTCTAAGAAGTAAGGTACAGCTGTCAGGATAGCAAATGGCAGACATGAAACTCTTTCACCTATTTAAAGTCAAACTAACTGCATAGAGCACTTCAGAATACACTGCCTGAAACACAGCATCGTTTGAGGAAATGGCAAAGCTAACTCAATGGGCTGCTCCGTTTTGGGTTGTGATTGTCACTTCCTCCAACATTATCCTTCTTCTCCATCCTGCTTAGACTTTGATTTACAGATAGAACTGTGGAAATATCTACTACAGTAAATTTCATGTGTGTCTCTACTTTCTGATTTATTCACTGTCTAGTCAAAAAAGACAAAGACTTGCCAAGGAGATGACAATGCTTCTCATACTCTTAGTTGAACAAGATGTATAGTTATGCTTCACTTCCAAGGTTTAGCATCAGAGAGGAGCAAACCATCTTGACATGGCTATGTTATGTGAAAGTTAGGTGAGATTTAGGTTTATGAGACAATGTAAAACAACCACTAGTTTCATACTTCCTGATAGAATTAAGATAGCTATATTCATGTAGTCTAAGATCTCCAGCAGCTCCCAATTTAGCAAATGTCTAACTTTAAGCCACCACTTTGTCAATGTGTCATCTTAAGCAAAGAGCTTGTTGGCATGGTGCACAACAACATGAGGGAAAAGCACTGCTCTCCTGGTGCTCCAATCTCTACCATTTTCAGATTCTTCTGTGCTAACAGGATAAAGCTATCTTTCAAATACACAATTCAGCCAAAACTGTAAATGCTTCTTCTCCACTGTGATTCTTAGATAATTTGGTACACAAATATTTCTGCATGTGTCTCTGAGTTTAGCCCAATTTATTACTAGCCTGCCTGGTAAGATACTCCAGGTTGTACCAGTGACCAGCTGATTACATGCGGTTGTTTTGTTTCAGTTTTTCTTTCTTTCACTTGAGTGTAAATCTTCTAGGATCAAAGGGCTCTATAATCAGAAAGAGGTTTTGAAAAAACTGTTTCCATCTCTTCCTGCCTTGTGCCTTAAGGCTACAAAAGCAGCTCTCTTTCAATCATGAAAAGAAATAATAATAATAAAGTAAACTATGAATTAGAATGTGGAACTGACTTCAGTGTGAACCATGGAAGCTTCATCACAGAGTCATTTAAAATGGGACAGTAAAGGAGGGAAAATCTTGCGTTAGCAGAAGACTGCACTAACCTAGATGACTGAGCAGGCGTTCTCTGGCAGGATATCTAGGGTCTGCTGCACAGCAGATCAGTAATAAACCCAGGAGTCTGTTGTACCAGCTGAAACATTAATGCATACCATGAATATGTTGAAACAGATTATGTCCTCTGAAAAGAGCTTTCTGGGGGTTGTAATTGTTTATTTTTGTAATTCTGTAATGGGAATTTCAGGTTTGTGTATAAACAATGGGAAAAGTGAACTAAGCAACATGAACGACTATTTTACTTACTTTTGAGAAATCTTTTGTGAAGCTTGATGTTTACATGACAGTTAGTACTGTCCTCCTGCCAGAAGATAGTGAAAACAAAGGAAATGAACTGTGCTGTCATTTACACCCCATGAAAAGACATTTGATAGCTTAGAAAGATTTCTTGGTTTCTCCAGTGACTTGTTTCTAATGTAAGCTTGCTGTCTTTATATTCTAGTCACGTACGGCACCAAGCAAAAGCAGCACTGGGAAAAAAAAAGATAAACTGTAGGGCCAAATCCATTCTAATGTAGCTTCACTGCAGTCAGTGGGGTCAAGCCAGGAGAGAGTTTGTCCTGAAGACTTTGGAACAAAACTGAAGCATTAAAATGAAGCCTAATACAGCATTGGAGCTGACAGGAGTAACAGGAATTTATCTGCAATTAATTTTCACTCAGAGTATAAAAAAAAAATGGCAACAGGAAAACTTTCCAAAGCTGCAATGAGCATGCACAACCTCTGCCTTCTCTGAAAAGGAAGCTGGTCTTTCCCTTAGGTTTCCATAAACATATCTCCCTATAAATATAAACTATTATCTCCTGGGTTTGATCAGCTCACTTGTCCAGTTAGGTCCATGAAACTGCTAACTTTTAAAGCTGTGTCCTTGCCAAAGCTGTCTGTGCTCTCAAAGCAAAACAAAACATTGCACATGTAAAGAAACAAAAAAAAGTGTTGCTGATCAAGATAATGATAGGAATGACCTACTAGGAGAGATGCACTCCACATCACATAATAAATACATCATTACTGCATATGGTATGACATCACAGATGTGCCTGAACACACTTCATGATTTAGCACCTTTTGCTGTGAGATAAAGCTGTGCCAGATTAAGGCAGAAAGCAACCAGGCAGCTGAACTATGAAATGCTTTCACAAAGACCATAAGTAAATAATTTAATAAAGTGTTCCGTTCAATATTGCATGGTCAATACTGAAAGCCAACAGGTGCTCCATGATCAAAGATCTCCAGTTACAGAGATGTGTAGGATATAGAAGCAACACTCTGGGGAGGGGCAGGGGTTGTGGGTTTGGTGTTTGGTTTTTTTTACCTTATTTTTCTTTTATCTCATGTCTCCTATCAAGAGGCTCTGGGCATTTAGTAAAACTTCTTTCAATGCAATCCAAGCAATTTGATTTTCTAGAAAAAGGATTCAAGAAACATTTGTTTAAGCCAATCCAGGGATAGAAGTTAACCTGATATTCTTCATTTTGATCCAGGCAACATTATTTCTCTTTTCTAATCACATTTGATAATGGCAGAATTTACAGAGGTTCAGATAAACATTCACAGGTTTAGATTCCTACCAAAAACATTCTAGGCCTGCTAAAGTGACCTGGACATATCTAGATGAAAGACTTCTAGCATCACCTGTACCCTGGTTGCATGGAATAAATCGATAATAACTTTTCCTGTACTACCTGGCATGCCTGTTTCCTGTCCATCTGCAATTCAGTTTAGCAAAGATCTATAAAAATGAAACAGGATGAGGCAAAGCCAAATATCCATACTCTTTCAGAGCTCCGTGAAAGCTTAGCTGGCACTTGGTTCAGTAGAGTTTTGCAAATAGTAGTATTTTACCTGATTCATTTAAATCAACTGTTTCTAATTCTTGAGTATTCTCACTTCTGTGACTGAAAACAGTAATCTCCTGTGCTGTCTCCACAGTTAGCACCTAACGATGCATGAAAACACCACTAGCTGTTGATTAAGCTACTAGTCAAGTTTGAGGCATGCAAATGAAAGATTACTTGAGCCTTCCTAGTCCTTTCCTAAATTATGATGGATGCTGTTGTCCTGCACCACTCCAATAACCTCTAGAGATATTTAACAACAAGTACAGTATTTCCACTGAAACCGAAGTCAACTGAAAGCTTAGTTTCAGCATCTTCTTTTGAAGGTGTAACTGCAGCATTCCTAAAACAGTACAAAAGGCTTATAAGGATGACTTCTATAGAAAGGAAATTCATCAGTACTGGAATTAAGAGGGCACTATGCAGAGTATTTGCCCATTTTCTCCAAGAACAGATAATTTATGTATTCTTCAGACCTAGTTCATCACCCTCTGCCCAGGCTTACCACTGTTATTACAGTACAATTTTGCCATCCTATTCCCTTCCAGTTCTGCCCATTACAAACCCAGCTCTGAATGTGTAGAAATTTATGCTCTTGCTTGATATAGTAATTTGAGAGAGGCAAAGACCTTGAGAATACCACCACTTGGAACAGAATAGTGCTGTGAACATGACTACTTTGGTGAGTCCATCTGAAGCCTGACACAGTGATCAGAATTTTGTTGTAACTTCTGCCTAGGCTGATGCCAGACCTGATTCCAGTTCTTAACTCCTCCTTGGGTGTATTGACAGTGATGCAGAACTATGCAGTGCTATACTGTGCTTGTCTAATTGACAAGCAACGATCAACCACTGACTTCCCCTTGGGCCAATGGTTTTGTCATGACATGTATCTTTCTTCTGTTAATGCATACTTAACAACTGAGACAACTGCAGTGTAGCATTCTACCCAGTGCAATTTGCAAACTCTAGAAAAGGCTCTAAAAAGATTTGTGAATTGTCTGTTTCTTGCTTGTTCATTTTCCTCTCAATTTCCCCAAACTAGATCAGAACAGGATCTAGTTGTGTCTTGTTTAATCAAAATAGGCAGTGATAGTACCAGCACAGGAGCCTATTTTTGTCATCTGAGAAACAGCTGTAGTTAAAGCAAGAAATAAGTTGCAGACTAAATGAAATTTCAGTGGACCAGAGTATAGTTATCACCTGTCTCCAGAACATAGCCCGAGAACATATGCTATAGAACACCCCTACATGTGTTCTGGAGTGAGAATGATTAGGTGAGGACAATGCTTTGTGATACTACGAAGAAAGACTGAAAGACTAAGTCCCTGCATCTCCTATTCCCTTTCAGTCCCTACTCCAGAAAAACCCCACAAGGTTTCTTACTATAAATCCTCCAAATTTCAACTTTTGGATTTGGCAGATGATTGCTCTGAGCAAGTGTTTGTAGATAAACAGGGTGTGAGAGAAATCAGGCAGGCATACTGGCAGAAATGTCATTGTATTTAGAGTAATGCTGCAAATAGCCATAAGCAGGTTAGATAAGAAGTTCATGGGAACAGTGTTATCAGAAAAACTGGGGGGAGGGGAAGTGTGATCTTAACTTTTTTTTCTGATTGCTAGCCATAGTCAAGATCATCTCCTTTGTCAAAGGGAAGATGCAGAGACACTCTATTCATCTGGGTAGAAGTAAAGCTTCCTGGTAAGGGAGCCAGAAATCCTTTCCTATTAACCCTCGTGTGTTGAATGATTCATTTGTTACATGGAGGGTAAAAGCTCCAGAGGAGGAAGGTCGGCTATTAACATTATTGCTCACTGTTTGTGGAAAGCTGCCTGTCACACTGGCTCTGGTAGAAACTTGTGGGTAGAGTCAGTCTCCATTTAAATGAGTTCATCCTCTAGACGATGACATAGACTGAGGATCAGAAGTCCACGCAGGGTTGCTTTTAAGTTGTCCTTGAGATACCATGGTATCAGCTCATGTAGTCCTGCTGCTGGCTACAGTGGCTAAATCAAGTCCACACTCAAGCCAGCCGCACTGTTGTGGCACCAAGTGGGGAAGTTCTGGGATAAACTAGACAGTGGTGGTAAGGTAGCTTCAGTGTTGGCTTTACGTACAGCACAGTTTTCTCCTTAATTAAAATTTGTCTCTTTTAAGATTGAGACTGCATTTTATGCTTGGTTGTTGGTTTTTTCTTTTACCCATGAAGAATGACTAAGTTGTATGCGAGGCTGCAAGTTTACAGCAGCAAAGGAAGGAAGCATGAATTAAAAAACATTTAGACCTGCAAATAACAGTTGGGCATAGATAAATATAAGAACATGAATCTTTTCAGGCTGTAGCTAAAGATCAAACGCATTGAGAGAAGTTGCTTTTTCCATTAGTGTTTTCACACGGCTCTGCCTCCAGGTTTCAGGCAAAACCAGAAGCAAAAGTTCCAAAGTATCATGAGAAAAGCTGCTCTTGCAAAATTTCTGGCCTGACCAGAAGTGGGAAAATCTCATGAAAGACTGTTCTCGTCTGCTTTCCAACCCTGCTTGGCATGTCCAGGAGGCTAAACCAGGTTCCACTTGGAAGGTTTGAACCATATTTGAATTCTTCTTTGGTTTCTCATGCCTTTTGTAAATAGTACTCTGTAAACCCGTGGTATGTCAGCTGTGCTAACTTGATACACTTATACCCAGACTTGTGCAGACCAGCAGTGATGAAGTGTTTTCAACCCTTGTCTGAAATTCATAATTTACTACTAAACAAAGATGCTAAGTCTATTGTAGTAGAAGCTGTACAAGAGGACAGAAAAATACTTTGGCCACAAGAGCTTAGAGTCTAATACATAAGATAGGATTTTGCTGTAGTTCCTTATCTATAAAACACAGATAGACATTATCACTTACCCAACTGCATACAACTAGTAAGCATTTAACCTAGGTTTTCTGAATCCCAGTCCAGAGCTTAAACCATAAGTCCACTCTCTCACATCCAAACGAATGTGCTACGCATTATAAGAAGTCTAAATGCACAGAAATAAATATCTAAAAGCCTGTTGTGCAGGAAACTGGCTGGGATTCAGTCTGTCACCTCAGTGAGTTCACAGTCAGCCTAGCTCGCTCTGACCACAGAGTTTGTATGTTCTGTTGTTGTGCCTGTGGTAGACAGTAAGCAGACCTGATCTTAAAGTCAATATGCACAATGTCTGTGCTTACTAAAAGAAAAAAAAAATATAACTCCCAGGATCTGCAAATAGTAAAATTAATGATGCCCTGCAGAAGAAAAAGATGTATCTTGGAGAATACATGTAAAGTTGAGTGCTGAAACTACCAAATAAAGGGAAGAAATTTGTGGAGCTTGCTGATTAAGCAAGCCTTCATTGAAGTCAAGTTCTCCAGGAATTTGTCCCTGATTTTAGTGTCAGTGACTGAAAGCCATGTTATTTTGCTCACTTTAGAACTTGCTATTTTGGTTGCTACAATGTAACTGAAGTAGCAATGTGATTCTCATTAAGCAGCCCCCTTCCTCAATGCAGTAAGCTGTAATGGTTGACTTTGATGAACCACAGATACTTAGTCTAGTCACTTTTTATATTGAAGAAATAACACAAACTCTCCATGCTGTTTACAACTATATATTACAGTTACAACATGTAGCCAGTAGCAACATGCTGGACTGGAGCTCCAGGGACACACACATTTATCAAGGATGACCTAGCTATGATTTTGAAAAGCATGAATTCCTTGGGGAGATTGTGTGGGGTACTCCAGTGCCTCAGGGCAAACTGGTAGAGCCAAGGAATATATTTCTGACTGTGCTAGAAAGATGCCCCATGCAAAGGCCATTAGGCAGAACAAACACAGCTCTGTTTTGCATGATGCAAATGGATTCTAAAGGCACATTACCGCCTTCTTGTAAAAAAGGGTCTTCTTTGTGACCAAAATTCCTGAGCATGCTCTACACTGCAGCTAAACTGGGGAGGTCCACACACAATCTCTCTGTTGTATTTCTGTGGTGAATATGTGGTACTGCAAAAGACAATAGCAGATGGGACAGTCCTCATGAACAGTGAATGGGACTTTCTTTAGGCTTATAATATTTTCATAATTTAGCAGAATTTAACAGTCTAGATTCTTATATGAAGCAGCATCAAAAAGCAGCTTCTGGACCAGAAGTATTTGAAAGTAGTCCACAATTTGGCCTGAAGATGCTGTGATGTAGTGCTCCACACTGATGCAGTACAAAGGCAAAGCATTGCTAGTGGATCTTCTATGCAGGATGCCATAAGAAAGACCAGAGTTTGTCATAGGAAACTGGAGATATTTTAGGAAGGCTTCTAACTTTTGTTTTCCACTTTTTTTCTACTTTTAGTAAAGTAGTTGTCTCTTCCACTGTTGCCATTTCTTATCCCTGTGAGACCAGGGACCTTTGTGACGATGTAGAAGAACAGTGCCTAGCAGAATGAATCCAAGCAAGTGCCCATGCCATAAATAACTAATAGTCATGTTCCACTTCTAGATAAAAGATTACATTGGCTGCAGCTTGTTAGGGAAAAAAAAAAAAATAGTGTGATAATAGCTTTTGTTAGCTGACCAATGCATTCCTAAGGGTACCAGTATGTTCTTTATTTCATGTAGCTCCTGAGGATTGCAACTTCCCTCCAAAGAACTAACAAACTAAGATCTAACTTTGATGGCAAAATAGCAAACCATTGCCTTCCAGAATCTTTCTTCTCAGTTGGTTAACCATCCTCAAGTGCTTTAAGCACAGATTCTCTGAACTAGTAGGGTTTTGATTGAAGCATATCATCCATAGACCCATCATAGTTATCCACCAGCCGTGAATGGGTTTCTTTCCAGAAATACACCATTAACTAAAACTACACGATTAGTACCAAAACATATTACTATTTAAACACTTACTACCACACCAAAGAACGTAACCAAACCCTTAATGGGCAGGACTGACACTAGTTTGAATGTCTCTGCATCTCAACATGAAATGGGGAGCTTCGGGACCTTGTAGAAGGATGAGACAGCATTCATCTCACATTTCAGCCTGGAACTATGCCGTGTAAAAGCCAATCATGCTATCAAAGGGACAGGCACACATGGGAATGATGTAAAAGGACTTAGCTAGATTTAGTTGCCTGAGATAGATTAAATCACAAAGAATCATCAGGCATCTTGCGAAACTCTTATTTTGGATACATAGAGAAACACATACAGTACACTGTATCTTGAGGATAGCTTATGCAATACATAGCTTTTAGTTTTCAACCTCCTACCCTTAATTATGTGCATGGCAGTTTGTTACAGGCAAGGCTTTCTGTATCACTTGCCACAGCACAAAGAAAGGCAACGTCTGAAAGCCACATCTTGGTTGAGCTAGAGTTATTTTGAGAGACTATACCAGTAGGCATATCACAACCCATTTTTATACAGGGCATCTTTAAAAGAGCTGGTGGGGGACAGTGTTTTTTCCATTCTTGACCATTCTACTGAAGGTGTGAATAATGGTGCCGCTGCCATACTACAGCACAAATAAATGGACTGATAGCATCCACATATATACCAAAGGCCATCAGACAAAGTGTTTGAATTCTAGTCACCCTCTTTCAAACTTGAACAATAACTTTATATCTCTTTCACATCCACTAAGATTTTCAATGTTGTGTTTCAGTATTTTCTGGTAAGACAGGCATTCAAGTGAGTTCATTTTTGGCTGCTGAGTGACAGCAAAGGGAAGTTCCCTGTTAGATCAGCAAACAAGAAGGAAGACTGCATTCCCCTGCACAGCTCCATGCAGCTGGCAGGAAGCCCCTCTCCTACTTTTACGTTTGATTTCCTTTTCAGAGAAGCTGAGAGCATGCTCTCTTTCCAGGCCTGGTTCCCTCAGCACTCCCTTCCCCCTCACAGCCAGCCAGCCACCCACATATGCGTGCAACACGTACACACACCGTCTTTGTTTGGGTGTTGCTTGTTTTCTTAATTTAGATTTTAACCACTTTGACCTGTCAATAGAAGTATGAACAGAGCTGGGCTGTAAGGCAGTGCATTTGAAGGTTAAAGTTGGATGTCATGCAGCCATTGAAGTTTGTGTTTATGTAAACCATGGCAGATCCTGATCCTACTGAACTGAATCATACGATATTTATGGTGATTTGTGCTAAAGAGACAATTATACATTCTGGATGATTATGTACCTTACGGGAAGAGCACACTTTTTGCTATTTCCAAGTAACAAAATACATAATACATAATCTGAGGCAGGTAATCAGGGTATGATCTTCCTTTTTATTTTGTCTTCTTGTGACAATATAGGCATATATTGATTTTATAGAAATTATAGTTGGATTTGAGCTCCAGATTTGCCAAATGCCATAGACTGTTACATTATGCAGAGTACCAAAGATTAAAAGGAGGAAAACATCACTAATTCAGCTGGTGGAAATAATACTGAGATTCTTGCCTACAGAGCAAGAGTTCCTTGTGTCGTGTACCTCTGTTATGGAGAAATTCATGAGGACAAAGCCTGAGCACAGGGCATTCAGGGACCTCTTCAACAATATGAAAGGATCAGCAGCTATTTTTAAAGTTCACCAATCCATTGATAACTCTAAAACGCTTAGCACTCTGCCTCTACTAATAGCAAATCAAAATAAATGAGGCATATTGTACAGAGAGGATTGTTTGCCAGGAGGAATGCAGAGAGAAGATGCTTTAGAAAGATAACTGACAAAGCCATCTAGCACCAAAAGTGAAAGTTGTCAGTGCAGCTTTTCAAAGGGTCCCTAGCAGGGGAGTACAAACTGCTTCCACCTCCTCCTGTACAGGTATTTCAGACTGTGTTTCACTAGAGGCACATAGTTATTTTTTCCATGCAGGAAAGGTACTTTTGATTTTTCTTGCTGTTGTCTTCCCTTCTCCATCTTCTTATTCATTGAGAAGCATTACTTTGGCTCCTCCTTCCAGGAAGCACAAGGATAGGTCAATTGCCCCTGTTTGCATAAAGCCACACTGCAATCATTGCTCCACAGAAACACAGCATGGATGCCCTGATCAATTTGGTGCCAGGAAAAGATCTAAGGAAAAAAATACTACTTTCTAGTGGACAGGAGAAACTGAGTAAGAACAGAAAATTATACAAGAGAAAGATGTCTGTTGTACCCAACTTTTCATGACATATCTGGCAAATGCTATTGCAGTGTGGTATAATGCAGGATGTCAAGGTTTTGATGAGAAACAGGATCTTAAAGCAAATAAGATACTGCTGCTTTGCAACAATGTCCTCGTTGTTCATTCTTCAGCCAGCATCCTCTACATGGCCTTGCTAAGATTGTCATGTAAAACTAAGATGCAGTACAGAAAAACAGGTTCTCATGTAAATGTTAACATACCCTCCTCACTTTCCAGAAAGATGGAAGGAACTTGCCCAGACTCCGAGGCAGAACAACATTGATGCCTGTTCTTTTGTTGACTCATAGAAAGGGTATGATCTTGTAATATGATGTCCAAAAGGTGAATGATTAGCTGCAAGAGGTGAATGGGGGAAACATACTTTGACAGTAACTAGCATCTTTAGGCTGGAACTTTTCAGAAGTGGACTTCTATCTTGAGACTGGTATGTTTAGAGACATTCCAGAGAATAATAATCCATAAGTACATGCTGAACTTCGCTCTTGAAGTATTCCCTTTACTGTTGATAATTATGGTGGTGGAGAGTGTCTTCTAAAGAGGAAAGATTATGAGAATCAGAATCACGGTAAAATGTGAAAACTCCAAGACAACATTTTTCCCATGGACTAAAGCAAGGTTGTGAGGCTGACTTCAAGGAGAAATAAGAAGTTCCAAGACCAAAAAGGCACAAAAAAGCAGCATTTATTCAGGCTGCTGTTCAAATGCTCCTGCATCTGCTGCCTGTAATAGATTTGGTTTAGTCCTGCAGCCCATCAAGTTATTTGGTTTCCCTCAGACTTTGTCAGAACATAACTGTATTTGCTACATGTTTAACTTCTCTTTCTGAGGTAGCCTTCTTCAGAGTATAACAGTGTTAGTTAAAGATGAAGATAAGTGACACGCAAACAATCTCATAAATGTCTCTAGAAGGAATGAGCACCATGATACAGCCCTCTTACCAAAATGATGTGCCAAAATACGGATGTTCAGTGTAACTGTTTCTTATTCTTTCCTGGTCCTTAGTTCTTATATGTTTTGACTAGCTTAAGCCACAGCTCTTGAAAATACAAAGTTAAAAGGGAAGTCATAGTAGGGTTGATTTAATAGTGAGAGAGAAATTAGAACAGTGACAACAACTTTTGCTGGCATGTAGAAACCATTAGTTTGAGTGATGATATGTACTTAGGGGTGTAAAAGGTGTTCAGGATTGATTTGTAGGACTTAAAAAT
Source organism: Loriculus beryllinus (assembly GCA_039877255.1). Lineage (NCBI taxonomy): Eukaryota > Metazoa > Chordata > Aves > Psittaciformes > Psittacidae > Loriculus > Loriculus beryllinus. The sequence goes on from JBCJKH010047613.1 coordinate 18,155, forward strand.
GAGATCTTGGCCTTAATGTAAACCCACAAAGTGTGACTGAAAGTGTAAGAAGCAAATAGGAAATGAGGAAACTTCTGTACCAGAGAAACTTCTCTACCAGAATAGCAAAATAACTAGCATCACATATTCAAACATCACTGGGTGACGACAAAAGCCAGTGAAATAACTTTTCTCAAAAAATATTTGAATAAAAAACTGTTCATAAAATAATAGTTGACATTATTTGTAAATGTCTCATTAGTTTGATAAAACAGAAACTATGTTGTTTCATAAGCTAGTTTTTTTAGTTTTGATATTTTCACCACAGCATGATTTTTCAGCAAATGCAACTTTGAAGTTATTTTCATCTAAAAACTTTTTTTGCAGAGGTTTTCTAGGATTTTTATTTATTAGTCTTCACATTTAAACCTTAAAGAAATTATATTACCTCTTGTGATTATACAATATACCTATGGAGCAAGAGACCATAAGCAGAATTTTAACTACACTAATACAATTTTACAGATATGGTTCAAAGCCATTCAAAATTAAAAAGGCTTTGGAAATATACTAGAACAGCTTTGACTCTTACTCATAGTGATGACTAGTAATTCAGTCTCACAAATTCACCATTCCCTGAATCATCCCCATAGTTGAATTTGTTGTAATGAGGTGGTTTTTTTCACACTGTCAAAGCAGTTTAGAGGTGAGCTGAATCCGAAACTAAAAATTCATTATTTTTAATATGTGGATGCTGAAGCAACATTTTTCTTCTGTTTCAGTTTCATAATTTTACATTAATTTGTACCCAAAAAGAGGAACAAAGGTAAAATAAGGAAGGACTAATAAAGTGTGCAGAGGACAGAGTGTTTGGAGTGTGGTAAATAATGAAAAGGACAGCTAACTGATACATGGTCAAATATAAAATTAGAGGCATACAACTTGTTACCATAAGCACGCGTTTCTTCTCACGAGAGTGATTCTGAAAATTACCTTGGACCACCACTGTTAATCAGCTAAACTTGAGTTTCCAGTGTGAGGCTATGAAAAAATCCTTTTCTTCATAGCTGATAGTCTTGGGCACTACAACAATATCTTTTGGTTTGGTTTTTAATCAAGACAAGTCATTACAAAGAAAAATGCTCTAATGCAGTACTCTGAGCAATTAGGTCAGCTGTGCAGAAGCAAGCAGAAAGTTTACTACTTCCAAGGACCCAAGGGGGATACTAAAACGCTGGGAACAGAGCATGCATCTGCTGCAATCCAGCTCTGCAGCACTGCTGGTGCATCTGATCCAGGAGTCTTGATGTCACTTAAACTGCAGGTATTCAAAACTTGTATCTCTAGCCTTGGATCAGAAAGAAGCAGATAACTTTCTAATGAGGGGCACTGTACAGAATGAGAAATGTTTGGTTTATGTGGAAAGGCACGGAAAAGTACCAGCTACAATAAATTGTCAAGGGAGTTGCCTTGCCATTTCTAACTCGAGATGTACGTACCCATTGCACAGTTTGAGTTCTTTTCACCACATAAATGCAACAGCTAAATAAAGTTAGAATGCCATGGCAGCTGAAATTCTCAGCTAACAGTATTACCTGGCTTTTCCTGTTTGTTACTGTGGGCCAGATCATCCAATATTGCAAACAGATGCATTCCCACAGGCTTGAACAGAATTACATTCATTTGTCCTTGAGCACTGACCATGTTAGGTTTGTCTACCTTTAGCCTTAAGGCCTAACACACAAAACACCGCTGAAAATTTAGGAGAGGTTGTGAGGTAAAACCCAGCAAAGATAGAGAAGAGGGAGTAAAGATTTTGAAAATCCTAGTCCTGCAATTCTGTTTAAAGTGAAGAACTAATTGCAAACTTTCTAACTACAACACAAAATCTGCAGTGCAAAGAACATTCCCTGGAAAAGACTTGATAAAAATACTAAACCCAGTGTAGCTTTAGTAGCAAAATGTTACTTTGGTCATCTTTTCATTCTAGATTACTACTTTTGCATGTTTTACTCCAGTGTATTCGGAGCTTCATTGCCATCAGCATCTGTAATGTATTGCCTGCCTCAAGAGAGGAAAAATCAGCTCCAAGATTTGTCTTTTGGGGATGTACAGTATGGTACTTCTTACACTGTCCAAATTCAGTAATTCATCCTGGCTAGAACTGTCTTAAGTGAGAAGAAATCAGGGATTTTATTTATTTTTTTTTTCTTTTAGGAAGCAGTATGGAATACATCAATGCTAGAAGGAGATGCTAAATATTTAATGCTGGATATTCAGTTGCTGACTGACTGTCTCACTTTTGGGGTCCTTCTAAAACCTACTATGGGCTTTTTCAAGAACTTCAGGTTGCTCTTCTGTAGATCTAAATCTATAGATTTAATTCTTGGGGCTCGCTGCACTTTGGTTATGTTCCTTGTAACATAACCACCCAAGATATGATAAAAATATCCAGAGATGAAACCACTGTGTCTGAACTTGCAAGATATCCTAAGCAGATAAACAACAAACATGTTTTCTAGTGTGATTGATAAAATGACAGGGATGAATGAAATGACAGCCACTGGAGATTAAAAGAGAAAAATATCAGAAAAAAGATTGAGTTTGACAGATACCTGGATCCCAAGAGACACAAGATAGATAAAGCTTGTGTCTCTGGGAACTGTCTACAAGGAATACAAGACTTGTGCTTTCTGTTCCCCATTACTTCTCTTTTGGTGTACCATATTCAACCTTAATTCTCCTACATCAGTGGAAGGCACCTTGAAATGGAGACTGAATGAAGCAAAATACTGATCTTAGATACTCTGGGAAAGGAGTGAGGGATTTAACTGTAGCAGCTGGATAAGGAGGGGAATTGACTGGGAAAGAATCTCAAGAATGGAGGTGAGATAGAGAGAAGGTATGACAGGATGCAGAAGGTGCGGTCGACAAGGGCAGACCCTCTGAACATGCTCCAATAATTCTGCTGGAGCAAAACAACAGCCTGCCTCTGAAGCCTGACCATCCAAAGTTGCTTATGTCTGTCTCCAGCTCCTACTGAAACAAGCAGGACTTTTCCACAGACACAGATGGGAGTTAGGCTAAGTCCTTAGTTAAATAACCTTAGGGTGATGCCGTACAATGCCTCCTCTGATTATTTTTCAACAGCTGGCATTCTTCAGGCAACAGCTGTCTTCTCACTTCCCACACTTCCCTGACTCTTATCTCTACTAGCTTCTGCTTTTGGCCCTTATCAGCCATCAAATATATTAGGGGCTTGTAAGAGAGAAGACTATGGTGTAGAGAGAAAAGACATGGTAAGAAATGTTTATGAAGAGTGATGCTTTCATAAGATACTGGTCTTTCTCCTGAGAAACATGGTCACAGTCCAAGGGACTGCACCAAGATGGACTGCATCCTTTATGAAAAGGATCACAGAGCCCTCCTCAAAAGCAGTGACTGATTACAGTTCTGCCACTGGACCTCGTTGTGGTTTCTGTGCACACTGATCCTGTTGAATCTCTATGTACAACCACCAGATGAACCAGTTCAAATAACACAGGCTCTAATGCAAAATCTGCAGACTGCACCCAGCAATAACCATCCATCATCACAAGTAATCACCAATGTGAACCAGGGTTAGATAAGACGAGCTCATGAATAATGAACAGCTCGATAACCTGGGCCAAATACATAGTAGTGAACAAGTACTTTGAAGTGCCTGTAGCTACAGAGTGGTTTCTTTTGTAGGAGGCACAAATTTCCAATAGCTCTGTTCGGTCTGACAGCAGACTGGTCTGGGGTCTGTGCAGATGCTAAACAACCACTAGGCAACACCCATGAGTAATTCTGCCATTTCCTGATGGGCAGAAGATTTATCTCCATCATAATAGGTCTAACCACAGTTCTCTGTGGAAAACAGTACAACATTCACAGATGTGAAGCTGTACCATTTGAAAACCCCAAATCTACAGAACGCTGTATTACATCTCAACAAGCATGGTGACAGGACTTCTGAATTAGAAGTAGCCTGGGCCAGCTGGCTCAGAGCAGAGGCAGAACTTGCCTAGGTCTTCAAGCACTGTGGTCAGACATGTCTGGAAGAGGTGCACCCACTGACAGAAGGCCACTTCCATGGACTCTCTTCCTTCTGGCACAATAGAAGCTTCCTCCAGCGGAGCAGCAGTCACTAATAAGCAATGGGAAGCTTTCATAGGTTACAAGCTGAGCTGAGACAATGTTATATGCTCTCACAGGAACTAAAGCTCACCAGAAACCTCCTCCCATACCCGGTGCAAGGTACATAAAGCTAAGCTCTTTTTCCTGATGTTTGGAAAATAGTTACTACACAGACACAGTATGTTGCATGCACAAGACTGACCCTGCGAAGAGTCTGGGAGAGCAAACATCAAGCATTTGAGAATGCTCAGATGGTAAATTACATGAAAGAGGAACAGAAGTGAACAGACCAGAGTGACTGAGAGGGAGCTTTCCCTCACAGTGAGGCCATCAGCCACCACCCACAGATTGGGAAGTGCCTGTGTAGAAGTCCACTGTTGCAACAGAGCTGGCAGAGAAACCTATAAAACTCTTTTCCTCTATCTTGCCAATCTAGAGGAGCGTGGCTGTGGAAACATAGATGCAAAAGTAGCATAAAAGCAACTTTGAGGCTTGGTTTTTTAAGTCAAATAAAGCTGAAATGAGGGAAGTTCACAACAACTCTCAATCTGTGCCTATGGAAACATGCGTCTCAGAGTCAAAGCAAACCCTGATGCATTTAATGTTATTGGAAGTACAGAAGACACCACTTTTATTTCAATTATTCACTTGTCTGAAAATTACTGGGAACATTCCCTTGAATTAGTCACATAAAAAGCTTGGGTAAAATTGATTTTTGTTAAGTATTTCCTCAAAAAATGAAACCAGTTTCTTTTTCCAATTGGCTGCTTGCCCAAGTCTTTTGGTACAGAAATTTCTGACCCCTTCGTCCCAGGTGTAAAGTGTATTAAATTTCAAGAATTATGGTACATTCCAGAAATGAAAAATAATAGAAAAAATTGAAAGCTTCAGTTGTAGGAAGCTGCTGTGTCTAAAGTTTAAGTTTATGGTCAGGGTAGACTGAAGGAAAAAGCCTAAAGCTACAGTTCAATTTGGGCTGGAAAGAAGCTGCCAAAAAAGCTGAGGGCTGTGATAAACTTGTTCCCTGAGGACAAGTCTTGGTCTTGGAAAGGGCTTGGGCACCCTCTGTATAGCTTGAGCCTAGGATGACGGTTGAAACAGTCACAGCTGTGAGATTCTGCAAATAATCTTTGAAAGTAAACTGGGGCTGATATTATAATTCCTTCCCCCAGGCTAATTGATTCTCCATAGAGATTGGGACCCTGAAACAGCAAATCAAGACTAAACCAATTCAATGATTTACATCACATTGATCTTCATATTTCTGACTCAGAACTGCTATTTGTGATGCTCAGTGTAGCTTTTCAGTAGCAGCACTGAGTTTAGGATATACAAAGTCTATTTAGGGCTCAGAATAACTGATAACATAACCACTCCATTTCTCCTCACTTTTCTACCAAGAATCTTGACTTGCTATCAATTTTACCTCCAAACCACCCCCCTGCTTCCCTCTGCTCTCTGAAAACACACTGAAATCTGAAGTTTCAGACATTCTAGGAATCTTTACTGATTCTTTTTTTTTCCAGTCTCTAAGAAACCTGATCCACCAGATGGGTGGGAGAGCTTATTGTTTTTTTGCCTGACATCTGGATTTCATTAGCAGACTCATGCGTGCTGAATCAGGAATGGAGCTCAGAAGAAAGCAGATGAGAGTGAAATTATGTTAATGCTAAAAAAAACCCCTGTTCTCCTCTCCAGCTTTGCAAACAAATACAACATGTGAGTCACGTTGTGAGCTCAGTATAAACAGTACAGCCCTTATTAGCTGTACTAACACTAATATTGGATATGTTGTGCCTTATGCAGCTATAGAGAACACTACTATTTACTTACATATGTCAACATTATTAAAAAAGAAAGCCTTTCCAATAGCTTCACATTAATGCCACCACTTTTCATGTTTATAATAAGTGTCTCCTGTCTTCTATTTAAATAGATTCAGTATAGTATGCAAGGAAATAATTTATCCCAAACCAACCATAAAATTAAAGGTAAGACTTGCTACTCAGAAGACTGTTGTAAATGATACCAGAGAGACAATTTTCTTGCAGTTTACCAGGAGTGTTAGCAGTGGCCTAAAAGTTAGACTGTTATTAATTAGCATAGCTTTCATTACTGAACAACAGAAATAGTAATACAAGCAGTAACTGTCAGTCCTGTATGTGGTGCTATGCTAACAACCTCTCTGCATGGCTGTTAGATTTCATCATGTTATCTGCTAAAGCTGACAGTTGCAGGCATATAACATCCATCTTTACATTCCACCTTACCCTTTCTGTCCCTTCCCAGTGCACAAGGATCTTTGGCTGTCAGATGATGAGTGCCATGTTATCTAGCCCGTCTTCTAAGAGCACTAAGTGGAGATGAGGAAATTCAAAGTATCACCTGTGACTGGGTCACGCAGAGGAAGAGGGATCAACAAGAAGCTTTTGTCTGTGTTTTAGACGATCAGATCAATGATAAGGAGCCAAACAAGATTACAAAATGGTGAAAAGCTGAGAGAGCAGACAGATAATAGAGGAAAGCTGAATATGGAAGTCATATTTAAAGCTTCACACCCACCTGCAAGCCACCTCAAGGAAACTTCACACATCACTGCACTAGGCCTCTGTCCCCCTCTTCAGAGCTTCAGTCTTCCACATTGCATCACATAGGACAAAACTGTATAATAAGCTTAGATGAGCAGAAAACTGATAGAAACTTTCAGTTGCTAATGCAAAAATGACTAATGCATTCTAAAATTGAAGTATGGTCGTTTGTTTTTGTTTAACAGCACTCTGTGCTATCTCAGGAGATACGGATATCGGCTATCCTGAGAAAGTTATACACCTATGACAGGTGAAATGCAGGTGAGATATGTATTTCACCTGTCACAGCTATATAACAATCTCAGGATCGGAATGAACCCCAAAATTTACATAAGGCACCATTTTCAAGAAAACCTGAAAATTCCTGGGCTTGGTTCTTCACTTTCTCATGTTTTGTGTAAACACTTTGACAAGTAGCAAGTGCAGCATAAAAGCCAAGTGCCAGTGGTGGTTTGCCCTCACATAAAGTATCCAGAGAATCTTGCCTAGGGACACCAGGAGGAGTTTTTTGTGATTCTTGATAAGAATGATGAATGCAGCACTGCAATTTTATCATTTATCTCTAATCTACTAAATCATCTTAACTAACATTTGCAGAAATCTGTTTTAAGTAGCAGAGCTGTAACTTGCAATAGAGATACAGAAAATGCAGGTCTGAAATGAGTACTATTAAGGTTGGGAGTTTACTATAAACTTTTGGGTCTGTATTTAAACCAAAGCCACCTTTCTACTTTAATGATGAATCTTTTTATTTTCTAGTAAAGTCTTTTGGTTTGCTGTTTCTTTGAATGGAGCCTTTCTCTCCCCCACTTCTTGCTCTTCTAATTTCCTCAACTGTGTAATAGGTGTTTAGAAGCAAGAGTCTGCTGTATAAAACCATCTCAGAGGTTATCTCTGCTCTCATGAAGCCTTCTGAGGGTCTCTTTTCCTCACCCGCATAAGACCCATGGCACAGTGTTTGGGAGGTCTGAGTGCACTCTGGCTGCCAGATGGTGTGGGTAGGCTGGCTCAGGTGGAAGTATTGATTTGTCTGGACTCTTGCAGAGTTTTATCTATAGTTGCACACCTGCAACGTGCGCTAAAATTAGAAATGGACTTGAAACCAGTATTTTGTAAATGAAACCCTTGAACCTGGGAAATGTTCGGTGTTGCTCTGAACTCATATCCAAAATTACAGCTTGAGACCACGTCTAAGTCTAGCTGAAATGTGCTCTTTCCTTGCCGAAGGAAAAAAGAACTGTTTACAGGACTCACTAATATTAAAGATTTCAAGAGGTGCTGCTGTACTCCTGCGCACGTCTCTGCACATTCAGGGAATGAGTTAGAAACAAAGAGTAGCGAGTATCTTGTGACAAATCAGATGTAAACCTGAAGATGAACCAATAATCAAGATTATGTAATTTCCGAAATGTCTGCTCTTGATGCTAAAATCCCCAAATTTTTCAGTTTAAGTGCCTGCCCATAGGCTTATTGCCTTAGCTGATAATTTTGTACTGACTGGCTCTGAAACAAAAGGCTTATTCTTTGTTTTCTCTAATAACTATACAGACATTTACCTTTTCTGCCTCATGAAGGAAATATGTAAGAAAAAGGTTTTTTTTTTTTTGGAAACAAACAAACAAACAAACAAAACCAAACAAAACCCAAGCTTCTACAAACCTGGAAAATGTCTCCTTAAATAAGTCTTTTTATCAGATAATTTCTAGTGTAAAATAGAAAACATTAAGGAACAAAGTTTACAGTAAGCTTATCCTGAGCTTGATGTCCATAAGTCTGACATCCACACATTATACAGCACCCAGACTTGTGTTCCTGATGCAAGCAGTCCTGCCTTCTCTTCTGCTTCTGATCTAACTTTCTCAGCCAGTCTGAAGGGTATACAAAATCCACAAGGCATAGATGGGAATTAGTTACCCGAGAAACGCTGTTAACATCTCATAGTAGACCTTTTTATAGCCATAAAAAGGCTCATATCAAAACATGTAAGGCTCCTTTAACATATATTGACATAAGCCAGATAAAGTAGAATAACATAAAAACTTGTGCTGTACCAGGGAAATGGAAAAGGGATTAATTTCCATTTAGCATCTTAATTTCTTGAAGGAAGTGACATAACAGGAGGGAAAAGCAGGACTGACTGGACCTCTTGTCAGCAGGAAAATGTGAGGGGCCCCCTGGGCAGGATGTGTCTCCTCACAACCTACAGACTGTCCTGGGACAATCAGAAAAGCAAGCACAAGCTAAACTACTGCTGAGAGTTACTGCCAGCAAAACTGCTGCTCTGCCTTTAGAGGTTTGCTCTTGTTCTTCACTGTCTTTGTTATCTGCTGGCTTCTTACACTGTGCAGTAAGTTAAAAGGAAAAGGGAGGGAGGGACAAGGCAGTTCGCTCCCCCCATAGTCACTTTCTCCCCCATTTATCTGACACCACCCAGCCTCTGCTCAAACCTTGCTGGCCTTCTTTAGTTTGGCACGGAGATTATCAGAAAACACATTTTCATTTTTGAGGAGCAGGGAGATGAGGTTCTGTTAGAACTGAGAAAGAGACCTGAAATATTAACACATTTGGCAGATGTGAAAATCTGCAGAATTTCAGACCAGAAATGCCAAGATACAAATGTTCGTTTGAGTAAATGAAGCTTATGAAACACTGCAAAACAGATTTAATCCATTGCAAAGTAGTTTCCTCCACATCAAATATCCACTTCAACCCTTTATTTTTGCTTTTTCAGCTTAACGCCTTGTTGAAGTAGATATTTTTCTAGAGAAAATTCCTTTTAGGAAGAAAAAAGGTTATTTGATTTACTTTCTGAATATAGTTGAAATGAAGCTATATTTTTACAGGAAGTGTTTGTGCATGGACATTTTGACAGGTGTCATTTCTGAGGTTTAAGGTCTTCTCTTTTCCATATTTGTTGTTGTAATAATGCCCTCTTGCTTTAACTTTTATGGTTTAGCCATATTGTATTCTTGCAACAGCATTTTGTTTAAAAGGACACTTAGAAAGGATTGTGGTAGACATTGGAACTGGGAGATAGATCTTGAAGAACACTCAGTGGTCGCTTATTGCAGAGCATGAAAATGTAGTCAATTATCATAGAATCACTGTACCATCAGGTTTGGAAAG